>JAPYZF010000445.1:0-63292 GCA_030523045.1 Meteorus cinctellus | reverse complement strand
ATGATTATGATGATGATGATGATGATGATGATGATGATGATGATGATGATGATGATGATGATGATGATGATGATGATGATGATGATGATGATGATGATGTGAAAAAATAACATAGACAAAAAAACAACAGGAAGCGGTAAAACTTAGAGTTCCATTATGAATTTTAGTATTTTATCACTGGCAGAGTTAATGTTGTCTGAATATATAGTTTTGCTTTGTGCACCCGTGCTGATGAATGATTGATATAGTGGTGCAACAAGGAACAACTCGATTTTATATGAGCCCAATAGAAAATATAATAAATAAATAATCGTATCTACAACGTACATATAACAAAAAAGACAAAGAAAAGTGTTGACTTATGCATATTGGGCCGGTAACCAAACTTTAAGTTACAGAATGATTAATTGTTCCATATTTTGTTTTCTGCTTTACGATTTAATGACAGCAAACCACATTGATCGAACACATATTCAGGCCTGAATGACAATGCATCAATTTGAACACTCAGCGAATGAATACGGCAGATAGATAGATAGCAAAGTGGATCTATATTCATTTTCGATGGCTTTAAATTTCAATAAACGAATATATATATCGTACGAATAAAAACAAAATTGGAGAAAGAGAAGATCAGTTGTGCGGTAAAAAATAATTATAGTGATACGTAATTATGAGTTAATATGTCCCAAAATGTTTCATATAAATTCTTATTTGCGTTTATTGCATCTACATCTTCATTCATAAGCATGCTGTTCAAATAACTTTTGCAGGAGAAAAGAAATTTTACTTGTAAAACTACGCACTCATACGCGATGATACATGTATTTCAAGACCACATATTGAGAATCTCATTAGTATTTTTTTGTCATGAATTAATTAAAAGTCTCCTTGTGAAGTACCCGTGAAGTACTTGTTTATCTTATGATTGCACACTAATATTCACCATAATATACACTACACGGGAATTGATAGTCATTCAGGAGGGGTACGATGAAGAGAAAAATGTATCATTCTTTGAATACCAGCATCTCAGAATCAAATAGAGAATTAAAATAGAATAAGAATAGTGAAAAACCAACCAGAATATCTAGATGAATTGCACCGAGGGTTTTCGACTGTATAAATTTCCACGTGTACATATTGAGGTGCAAATTGAGTAAAACAAGAAAATTAAATAATGAGAAACAAATAACAAAATAAATAAAATTAAGATGAAAGATGGAGGCAGAGAAAGAATCAAGTTATAATTTTAACAAGAAACGCGCATTTTCTCTTCGTTCATAAGCGAGTGGCTATCGACAAATGTGACTCGTAGCCGCTTTAATTTTACACATTATCGTTCATTGCAATTGAATTTATTGAATAAATAAACGGTAAAATTGAAATAAATATATTTCTACGTATAATTAAAATATTAAGGAGTCTATTCATAAAGAATAAAATTACTAATTAGGCGCAATTTATATTGTGCTTTACAGAGTTCACATATTACATGCGACCTTTATCTAGCACGATACTAAGGCGCGCTTTGTATCATAACATTTATTGTATCAGCTATGTTTTTTGTATTTGATCATCTAACAAAAGAATATCAATTAAATAAAACGAACGAATAAACAGAGATGGTTGATAGAAAGTATATATTTGAGTAAAGCCGTCAAGTTTTAGTATTATCCATAACGCAGAGATTAACATTTTTCATGTTTAGCAATACCTAAGTGGGAGAAATGATTTGAAAAGCCCATAAAAATAATGATAGAAAACAAAAGTATAAACAACAAAAAGAAACGAAAACAATAATGAAAGGGGTGGTTTTGGGTAAGACTTGGCGCTCGTTTACTCATAACTTATTATGTACATCGTCTGAGAGGAAGAGTAAAAAAAAGAAAAGAGAACAATACGTTCATAATGAAAAATAAACATAACCATATATCATCAGATCGTTTATTCTTACCATCACCTCCATACACGTTTCCTCTCAAATCAGATCTGATCTAACAATTAAATATGATTTTTATATTATTCTTCGATTATTTGAAAAAAAACATTAACACATATGAATGATTATATTTTTTTATTTGTTTCTCATTAGCTTTTCCCAATTAATTGATTGATGGTCGACATTTCAGAGTGTGACATTGGTTTCAACATTAATCCAGGCATGGGCGACTCCCGCTCTAAGTCGCGTAGTTCATTTACTTTTATTCTCAAATCGCTACGCATTTTATTTATCGCAATATCACATTCCTTCTGATCTGTAAATTATATATAGAAATATGTATTATAGTACTTCTATTTTTACATACGTAAATAATTCCAAATTGAAGTTCACCTTGAACGAGTAATTCCGCAACATCTCTTACTGGCATTTTGATTAAAATAGGTCCTAATGTGAGCCAACAGTTTTCGTTTGTTTGCTTTTGTACAGCACGCATTCCAACTCTGTCATCGTTTCTCCTCTTATCTAATGCAACAATTTCCTGTCGATCAGTGAGAATTTCTCCGGCTTTTTCTTCAACTTTCTGAAGATGCTCCAACAGTAACATCTGATTCTTCATATTCTGTAATGAGAAAGACAAAACAAGTTCTGGCGATTGTTAAAAGAATAAAACTACAATTTTATCAGAAAAAAACGATAATCTCATATATAATGCACTACTCACATGCTCGAATCGATTTCAATCTGTTTGCACAAGGGAAAACGAATTCTATTGAAGCGCATAATAACTCGTTGATGTCAAAAAATAGAATTGTCAAGATAATGCTTGGCGTATTGCAATTTCTTTTCTTCGTTCCCAATTTTTCATCATTTCCCAATTCGTTTTACGTGCAGTATTGCTAATATCAGTCTTTGTTGTGAATTTTTTCACACGGTGAATAGAATTTCGATCAGTACTTTGAAAGTGCGTTATTTTAGCTCGAACCTTTGGTTTGCTGCCAAGACCTTTTCGGTCATGTTTGAATATAGTTTTTACTGAACATTTCAAACCACTTCCCGATGGTCCAAGTCCCTTGCTGTCGTCCCAACCACTATTCAACATAATCTGATAGCCTTTATTTTGCGGAGAAATCCCATAAATTGGATTTGAATTAAAAATATGGAGAGTTGAAGTTCCATGTCCCCATACAGTGGTTTCATTAAACGTTGCTTTACACATTGCGCAATAAAACTCACATATCTTCCCGTTACTTTGTCCGTACATGATTTATTAGCGTCTAACGCTAATAAGAATTCAAAGATTTGTTGATTGCCACAAAAAGCTGCATACATGAGTGGTGTCCATCCATAATTATCCACGATATTCACATTTTCATTCGTTAAAATGTCTTTCAATAATTGTATACTCCCTTGTTCTACAGCTTTCAAAATTCTATTGGCATCGGTGTTATTCATTCCATCTTCAGAATGATCATTACATGTGACCTCTCTTAAGTGTGTCATGTCACAAAACAGACAGTATTGTACATGCGTGTAATTATCTTTTTTTTTTTCAGGACAGTTTTCCTACCAAAATTTTTTTTTATAAAATTTCCAGAATTATTATTTAATTGTTACGTTGAAATTAACTTAATCTTGAAAACATATGTCGGCGAATCTTTCCTGTTTAACCTCTAAATACACGAATAATATTTTTAATTGACATCAACTACATGAAAATAGTCCATAAGAAAAATGCTATACATGAAAACTTTTCTTACCTTACAGTGATAAAAAGCGTGAAGTGCGAAGCCAGCGTCAGAATTGTTGGAATCGATCAACAATTGGTGAAACTTGTAAGGATTTTCATTACGGTGCATAGATCTATATGCATAGGTAGATGAAATATACCTGCTATGTACCATGTACTATGTATATTTGGATAGTTGCATGAGTTGTACCAAAAGTTCTATTCACTTAATCGCTCATTCTTCCAATTCCATTCTACAACGGTGTTAACACTTCGAAATCACTGCGCACCGAGAAAATAAATATATATAGTTCTCACATTGTGCATTGCACATGCGCAGCAACGCAGGAAAATGTGAGCGGGCTTTTTAAATTCACATTTACAAGAAATATAAATATGCTCCAATCCGTACAATACATACATACATACATACATATATGTTGAATATACGTCGTATTCCATTATTTCGTTCATCCTTTTACATTACCAAGAATCATCTCAATGTAATATTGAAAATCATTTTTTATTGACATAATCTTTCATTTCATACAATTGTACTACCAGATATTTAATTACATATAGCAGTAGAAAAAACAAACCTTATTAAACAATAAATAATAATATGTCATGAATATGGAATGTGATGAGTCGCATTTCCGCATTTCTCCTTCTCCATCACTACTGAATATCTCCATAACTAATAAATACATATATCGATAAACTAACAATAAGACATAATGAATAATGATGACGAGTTGAAATTAATTATTCATACAATAGTTGGTGGTTGCAAAACGACCGGAGCTCTCCTCACTTTCAGCGCCTCTGGACTCATAGCTCTTGTTTGTTTTGAAATTTGATTATAATCATACATTACAGCGAGACCATCTTCTGAATGATTTTTTCTCGCATAAACTTTGCTCGCTACAGTTGGTTTTGGCCGACTAATTGATTGTGGAACACCATAAAAAGCATCAGCGGCAATACTACCTTCCTCTTCTTCCTCTTCCACATCAGCACGTTCTTTCAGATATCGCCTGTCTCGTGCCCGAAATAATGAATAACATCCAAGACCAATCAATAGGAATAGAAATATTAGACCAACGCCGGCAGCAGTTGCAATTATTTTTATCTCTGTTGGATCACGAACAATGAATTTCAAGCTTGTTGAATCACGTCCTTTCTCACTCTCTATCAATAAATTATACTCCCGGGCATCCTCCTTCTGTATATTACGTATTTCTAATATTGCCCAATAGCAATTAGTCATTTCATCATTTTCCGTTATTGGTTCAAATGGTAATGCTTCGTATTTCGGTTCAATAGTTTCACCTATATAATTCAAGAGAGAAAGTGTTATAAATTTGTATAATTTTCAATGAGCTGGCAGCAGTGAATCGTGAATGGATACATAGATAATATATAGATGATCAATTTACCCGCACGAATGTGTGAACTTCCCCACTGCCATGCAACCAACCGTGGTGGTGGTCGTGAACAAAATTTAGACTTCAAACGATGAACAGGTTCCCCGATCCATCCAGTTGATTCATAATAACTTCCATCACTCGTGATATCATTTGCTCGAGTTTGTATTTCCGGTGGCCCCGAAATGTGTAATAAGAATCTGGTATCACTAGTCATTTCCCGTCGCACTCCATTGATAGTATTAAATGCCACACAGCGATATTCTCCATCATCAGACCAGATAACACTTTTCAATCGGAGTTTTCGTGCTCCAATTTTATTTTCACCGCCATTCTCAACTTCTTCGGCAACGCCGCCCCTGAAATGCAACCACCTGTAACGCGCTGGTGGATTAGCATCAAATTCATCACACGTAAAGGGCTCAACGGCCGATGCCAATAGTGCAATCGCTTCAATCTCCTTTTCGGTTTCATTTGATCTGTTGGTTTCTGCCAATCTTGGACCATCTGTAGTAGGAAAAAAGCGTTTCACATTATCTCAATTGGTACAAATATAGATATAAGAATACGTTATAATTACATTGAACATCCAGTCGGTAATTAGCTGGTGCACTTTCACCAATGACATTAATTGCTTTGCACGAATAAAGGCCAATATCTTGTCGTTTAACTGGCTCAAATCTCATTTCAGAAATGCTTACAGTATTATTCCGATCAGTTGAATTTTGTGGTATTGTATCAATGAGATTATTCCGTGGCACTGTCATAGAGTCTTTATACCATCGTATTGCTGCTGGTGGATTTGCATCTGCTATGCATTTGATGCTCATAAAACTTACCGAGTCTTCTAACGCTGATGCTAGTAAACGTGGACTTGTTTCCAATTCAACTTCAGGTGAATCTTGAAATACAGGTAAATTCATAGAGCTTATGTTATTATATGAAAGTTTGATATAATAAATTCGTTGTGAAGTATTTTGAGTTTTCATTCATCAAACTTAGGAACAATTTGATAAACTTCAATGAAATTCTAACAGTTTTGAAGAAATAAATTGAATTATTTCTTCACAATGTGTTCCGAAAATTACATCTAATCAGATCACACCAAGTTTTTACTCGAAATTAATGATAAATAGGTTTTCATTACAGTGTACATCAAGATGTGATTCAGCAATGGCTGGTAGTGGACTTGACGGATGTAAACTCAGACATCTTATGGGTAAACCATGATTATCTCTTTGCCCTCGTACACGTAGAAGACTGTGCGCCGCCCATGTTTTAGGGCTATCAACCTCAGTTGCATTAGTTTGCTCCCTCAGTGGTTCAATCTCGTCTCCACCTATGAACCTGTAAAACATACCTATGGTTAGTGCAATTTCATTGCTTATGTAGATTCTGAATATATATATCGTTTATGGCATCGACGTGAAGGTTGGATAAGGAGCGGCCAGTTGCAGCAGACCGTGAAACGGAAAAGACCTACCATTTGGATGTATAGCCCTGTATATTCTATGACTATATTGTTGTGATTCCGAGGACAAAACGTTACAGACTCTTGCTTATATTTTACACTGAGTCAATTCAATTGTCAGCTATGTAATATTACAACGTATAAATATAATTATAAAGAAACAAGTCACATGTGAAAATAAATAGTCATTCAATTACCATTTGATGAGCGCTGGTGGATTGCCATATCGAGAGACGCAGGAAATCGTGACCTCTTGATTTTCTCTTAATGTCAAGACACTAGTTAATATTGTTCCAGCATATTCCAAACGTGGCTTCCTCGGTTTCACTGAAAGTTACATGGTAATCCAAATATTTGTGTGCGCTCATGATTCATTAGAGTGAATTTTGCTATTTTAGATCCAAACCTTTGACGAGTAAACGCGATGGCAATGATGTGAGTGCGTCCTGTCGTGTGAAATCCCCAGGTGTCACCTGGCATTCCCAAAAACCATCATCAAATTCGAGTGATGCGCGTTTGATAAGTAGTGTACAATCAGCATCACTACTACCATTAATTTCAGTATTCGCCCATTCATATTTTTCAGGGTGCATACCAACTGGTTTACGATCTTTCTGCCATATACACTGGCCTTTTTTGTCATGAACTTTACACAAAATGTAAACATTATCAGCGGTGGATACCTCCTGATAAATTGGTGGTGTTTGAAAAAACCTTTGTTCGCCATCGCATATTTCATAGGTGATGATTAATATCACAAATATACTGATAATTGATTTCATTCTTTATGCGCGTTTTCTCTTTTCGGTTTAATCAATGTTGAAGATGAATTGATGTTCCAGAGATTCTATACTTTCAACACTATCATCAACTTTTTCTCAGGTGAATAAATAGAATAGGCATCATTGTGACTTGAAAAATATAAACACAGTCATAATTCAGTACCATTGAATGAAAGTTGTGGCTATGACACGAATAGTTTTTACTGCAAAATATCCAATCGTTGGACATTCAAGTCACTTCAGTTCGACGCATTTCGCGCGCAGTTTTATAGTGGGAATTACAGGGAAGTGTATCAACACGTAGAGCGTCGAAGTATTATATCCAAATAAATTGCTTCAACTCTTTTTGTCTCTTTTTTTTTACACTCTGTAAAATAATTAGAGAACAACGGGGAACAAATTTTACAAATAGATATTAATAGAATTG
Organism: Meteorus cinctellus; assembly: GCA_030523045.1. NCBI lineage: Eukaryota > Metazoa > Arthropoda > Insecta > Hymenoptera > Braconidae > Meteorus > Meteorus cinctellus. Next base: position 55,514 of record JAPYZF010000445.1, on the reverse strand, counting down.
ATGTATGAGCGATAGTTGTCGATTGCAGTTCATCTGAATAGCTCTGACAACTGACTGAATAAAGTTCCACAGTCGAAACGAGAGACGACAAAGTTGAGCCCCGAACGGCGTGCAGAGCCATGCGTGCGTATCCAACCCTGTCTCCTCTCTGCTTCTATCCTTATTATTCGAGCGTGTTATCATTATGCTGAAGGTATAGTTGCTATATAACATATCTTTATACTACATATATTTAATAGAAGCACATGTGTTTCCAGTGTATTAAATTTCTCAAATATGTGTTTTGTGTATATATATTTTTGTGGTAAGCGCGAATGTAATTGCGCTATTATTATATTTTTAACCACACCTTTGATGACAAAAAAAGTATACAAATTTAGTTTACTTTTCTTACATATATCGTATTCTTCACGTACGAATACGTATTCGTTCATAATTAATTCCAATTACATAGGCGCTATATGGCAAATGTGGTATCTGATGTATTTAATGGACTACAAGCGTATTTGGCCTGTAACTTTGAATGAATGAATGAATGGATTGATGGATGCCCCCTTTTTTCCGTTTTGCTAAATGATGAATGATGGTGGTAGATAGCATGCACGATGATGTTCTTATACGCAAGTTCCGCAAGAATTATTGGGGTCGAGTGTTCGGAAATATAAAGCCATATTTTCTATGTATGCAATGCACGTATATATATATATATATATATGTATATATATACATACGTGTGCGTGCGTGCGTATGTGTGTATGTATGTATGTATATATGTATGTATGTATGTATGTATGTATGCATGTATGTATATTCCTGAATCATCAGTGTTAAGAATTTGAACACTGAAGATGAACTTATTGAATTTCGTCACTCATAACCCTAATGTTTAATCCACCGTTTACGAAAATGATGTACAATCGATATACGATATGAATATGATGTAGATGGATATTATATATGAAATAAGTGGGTTATTATGTATGGTGAATACAAAACAGCCCATAAGCAGTCATTGGCAGGCGCCACTTCATATAAGTTCTCATTTACAATTCTGTCATTGCGTTCAATCTAACATGATTGAGCGCTCAACAAGGTGATGATATAATACTTATAAGTAAAACCCTTGACTCACAAAAACTAATGACGCATACAAACAAATTTTGAAATGAGAAAAAAAACATAATGTAGAAGTTATCCAATTCAAATGGACAATTGAAACAAGTGTTTTATTTTCATCTATGGTGACGTAGTTATCCGGACGGAAATAATGGAAATAATGGAAATAACGGAAATCACGGATTGATATATTATTTCGATATTTTGAATTACATATATATGACCACTTCAATTATAAATACAGGACCCATGTAACTTAATCCCAAATTTTCCATATTATACATTCATGACATATATGTATCAAGTTCAACTGTCAATATATAATTGTGAGCAACTTTTATATTTTCTTGGAAATGTGAAAATACTGTGTGATTATTTTTGAAATTATTAAGAATACTCTCCCATAGAAGCTCGTAAGTCCATTTTTCGCGTACCCTGAAAAGTTTAGTACCTACCCTGAAAATCAGAGGACGATACTTGTTCAATGTATACGCTGCTCACTGTATACTCTCAGCTTTATTGAATAAGTTTCGACCTCTGATGTTCAGGGTAGGTACTAAAGTTTTCAGAGTACGCGAAAAATGGACTTATGGGAGATAATTCTTTGTTACAGCGCAACTCGAATACGCGGTGTATGTGCGGTAGGTCGATGTGCAGCCAAGTTCAGTGCTGTTGTGAACAATGGCGACCAATGGCGACTATGGCGACATTTCGGTTAAAAAGTCACATCCCGCTAATCGAAAACGTGTGTAATATAATCACATAATCACTCATAGACCCGTCTATATTTATTATTGTTATGTAAATATATTTAGTCAAAATTAAATATTAAATAATTATTATTCGCATAAATATTGATGCATAGTAATGGCGATTAATGCTAATATACTGTCAAGCGACATAAGTCGACGAAATCCACAGGATGAATATGAACTTATTCAGCGAATTGGTAGTGGAACTTATGGTGACGTTTATAAGGTAATTTGTCAATGAGTATTTTTTATACTTTTTTATTACTAAATTGTAGTACCATTGTGAATATGATTTGATAATGTTATGTTTTTATTTTTCCCATTTTTTTTGTTTGTTTATTCAGGCTAAGAGACTATGTATGAATGATCTAGCTGCAATTAAGTTTATAAAGTTGGAACCAGGTATGTTGTCAATACACTAATATTTTCTTTTGTATTCGTATATATACTTATATATTTATTTATTAGATACGTATGATTTTCGTGTTGTTATTTGTTTTATTGGATTGTTATAGGCGATGATTTTGCGATTATTCAACAAGAAATATTGATGATGAAAGATTGTAGACATCCTAATATCATTGCGTATTATGGGAGTTATTTGAGACGTGATAAATTATGGATTTGTATGGAATATTGTGGTGGTGGTTCACTGCAAGATATATATCACAGTAAATAATATAAATTTTCATTTCTATTTAGGACAAACTTCAATTGATATGTTAAGGTTATGACTGTGTGATTCGTGTTTGTTCGATTTACAGTTACGGGTCCATTGTCGGAAATTCAAATCGCGTACATGTGTCGTGAGACACTTCTCGGTTTAGCTTATTTACATGGAATGGGAAAAATGCATCGAGATATAAAAGGCGCCAATATATTGTTAACTGAAGGTGGAGATGTTAAACTTGCTGATTTTGGTGTATCAGCTCAAATTACAGCGACGATAAATAAGCGAAAGAGTTTCATTGGAACTCCTTATTGGATGGCGCCCGAGGTAAACATTCAATCATTCACTTTTATAATATTATTCTTTGCCGTGATGTGAGTTCTAAGGAAACAATTATGGCAATGTTATCCTCCTGGGGCATCATACGACACGCATCTCTGAGTGATTCTTTTTCACTACCGTCATTTGCCATTACAGGTCGCAGCAGTAGAACGTAAAGGCGGATACAATCAATTATGTGATATTTGGGCATGCGGAATAACTGCAATTGAATTAGCTGAACTCCAACCACCCATGTTTGATCTTCATCCCATGCGAGCACTATTTCTCATGTCTAAATCTGGTTTCAAACCGCCAACATTGAAAGATCGTGATAAATGGAGCCCGACGTTTCAGAATTTTGTCAAAGTTGCATTAACAAAAAATCCGAAAAAGCGACCAACTGCTGAAAAATTATTGCAGGTATTACGAATAATCTTTTTTGAGTCCCCATAAATCATACGATCATACAGATGAATCAATTCCATCTAATATGTCGATGGATTTCGTCACTTTTTTATTTTTCACAGCACGCGTTCTTTCAAGGAGAAATGAGTAAAAGACTGGCACTAGAATTGCTGCAAAAAGTATCGAATCCCAGTCACATGTTCACTGATTTAGAAGCTGATGAAGACGGTGCTGTGCCAAATGTACCTCAAAGAATAGCTTCAAGACATACGGCGAGGCCCAGACCGAAAAGTCCAATTGCCCAATTAGATACCGATGGTAGAGTTATACTCATTCAGTTCTATAAAGGCTATAAATAGTATGCTAATATGAAAAATTATTTTGGTGTGTAATCTTTGTTTGTGGTAGATCAAATCAATCTTGATGACGGAACATTGCAGAGAGAAATTGCATCACCTACAATAGATGGTATGAATCCTGTTTGGGATATTATGGATATCATGAACAATGTGAAGGTAATTTTGATGTAGCATCAGAAAAGTATAATTGCATGGAATATCAACTTGGTTAAATTTTTTTTCATTATCTTTTGTTTGTTTTTTTTTTTTTCATTATTATGACAGACTGTCCATAACTGTGATGTACACCCTGACTGCGGCATTGGGACCGCATTTGACGGCGTCCAAGAGAAGTGAGTAAATGCATTTTAATTTTTTGTTTTTTTTCTCAATATCATCCTTCCACAATAAATATTGATAGCTTATTACGGAACTCAAGGAAGAGAGGGGCATCAATGATATAACATTGATTCCTAAAATATATGCGGATTTATTTTAATTTCAATGTATCACTTGTGTTGACTGCTAATTCTAACCAATAGCGAAAAATACCAAGTGGCTAGTTACATACTATAATGGCAATAAGAAAAGAAGAAAAACAAAAAAGTACAAGCCCATACCGAGTCTGTTGTTTAGAATGTTATTAAAACAGAAAATTTGCATATGGCACGGCCGCTTTCTCTGTTATGTCGATATATAGTGCTGCTTGCCATTTTCAAAACAATACAACTCAACATAATGAGGATAATAACTAATATTTGCTTCAGTGTCGCTTCGTTTTTATTCGAATGTTTGTGCAAATAGAATAAAAGAAAGAAGAAAAAAAATAATTCTATAAATTTTTTTCATTAGTACAATTATAGCTAATGTCAATGAGCCTATTAAAATGTCCTATCGAAGCGAAACTGCCGCTGAAGTATTTCATATGAGTTTAAGGTAAAAACTTAGGTCTGCTCAAATTGCTTGTGAATAATAATAATCATTATCGATTTCAGTTGAATTTTTTTTTTCGACCCAATAACGTGGGCACCTTTCATGAATTTTTTGATTCAATAATTTCATGAGTTTCTTCCATTTGTTAATTCATTCATTTCTTGACAACCCTTTCATCATTCCTCATTTGTGTTTGTTAAAGTGTGAGAGCATGAAATTTGCCACTCCAATATGACTGAAATATGATGAAAAAAACAATTGTCATTGCATGGTATGCCTAAAGAGAATTGTGCAATTTTTTAAAGTAATAAGCATAAAATGTAGAGAGTCCAATAATTTTCTAAATCCCATCATTTTCCATTGGTTTATTTCACGTTTTAATATCGAGTACGGAACGCAATACATGAATTCCAATAATTAGAATGCAAGAAGCAGAAGTATATTTTACATAATGAATATCTGAAAGATTTTCACTTCCACTGCCAGTAATTTTGATTTATGATTTCTAACAAACTTATTCTTGCTATTGGAGCAGTTGGTAATTTTTATGATTTCTCTCAACAGGAGTCTATTGCAGTACATTGATGAGGAGTTATTGCTAAGGTATTGGCAGGTAACCTTTTCCCTTGCACCACGCACTCATGCTTATTAATATCAAGCATCAAATTAATTAATCATTATCCCCAACCAATATAGACAATATTGAATTACATACACATAATTAATTATTAGCTGTTGATATATCCAAACCGGAACATGAAATGCAACGACACGGTATATTCTGTATTTTTGCTTGCTGCTTACTATTGTTATCGCATGAATTCGAGTGTTGCAGAAAGAAATTACAAACACAAACATTTTGTAACTAGCTGTACGACTGGAAAGCATGGAATCGTATCAATTACCTCCTACCTTTTATCTTCTGCCTAATGAACAAACTCGTTATTACAAAAGGTCTTGTACTTATCCTTACGATAGTGGGAAGCGCAATGAAAATATTTGTATACAAATTGTGTACCGTCTATGTAAAATGATAATGTATATTATGATGTAATCAATAGATTAGGGGATTGGAAAATGTTTTAATACAGATTCAAAAAGGTCCATAAGTGATAATTACCAAAATACAATTTGGGTCAATGCAAAATAAAACACGGCAGTTTCATTAGCTTGTGTGTGTGACATTAGTTTTATGTGTACAGGGGAAATGCAATGTCAATGATTGGGGGACATTGCGACCAGCTATACTCCCTGCAGTAAGTACACTGATTAAACAAATCAACTGGTGTTTTTTTTTTTTTTCCATTTCAACTATATCAAAGAATGAACAAAAAAAATTTTATTGGCGTCATGAAATCATGAAATCTATCCAGGATAAAATTATCCAAAACATTGAACACATAACTTCACTTGTTCTCTTTCCTGTTGCAAATTGAGAATATTAAAATGAGGAGAAAAATCTAACACTCGTGTGATCAAAAGAAAAAAAAAATGAATGGAAGGAAAAAAACTAATTACAACTAAAAAATATTTTCTCTGCTATGCGACTTGAAAAATGTACAATGGCACATTAATATTCTTACCGCAGCATCAATTCCATTCACAATAACCCATGGTGATCGATATCGCTATCAATTTACATTTGTCACATCATATGTATAAGCATAGTACGAACTACGGAATTATCTGATCTAAAATTTCGATAATTCGAAAAACTCTCGTTATTCTTTTTTTTCCCCATATTTACGTTTTTTTCTTCTCTTATTTTGTGAATTTTAATGCTACAATGAATTAAAAATTTTATTTAAGTGAATGATGGGTATCATTATTAATGGAGTTTTTCTATAATTTTATATATTAATTTATGACTTTCAGAGCGACATTACCACTTGGTGAGTCATCAAATGAATGCGAAGTGCATCGTGGTTATTACGCTAGTTTAACGGGTAAGCATTGTCATTATCAATTGAAGATCTTTTCCGATACTGAATATAAAATTATTCGTCTAGTATAACTTGAATCGTATTATTCCTCGAACTATTCTCATCTTCAATACAAACAGAATAAAACTTAATCGATCACATCATTTTTAATTCATTTTCTTCGAGAGAAAAGAAAAAAAAAAAAAATGGGAAGAAAACCCTCCACATTTATCTTTATAGCATGTGAACGCATGCGATTTTTTTGTGGGGATAAATCACAAAACTCATTTAGTTTGACAATAGGAATATTCAATAGAAAAGAGGCCATTCTCACATATGACATATTTTCATTTGCACTTATAGTAAAATCCATCTTATTCCTATTACTGACATATAAATCATTAAACCCATCGATTGTATGCATTTTTTTTTTAACGAGAAACTAATCGAGCTAATTTCTGTCTTTAATAAGAGGTGATATTGTATTTTCACTAGTCTTTTATGTTTATAATGTGTAAAAAAAAACAACAAATGGCCGTAGCGTAAAAACGTAGGTTGGGTGTATAGGGTCACAAGCAAGGCGTCACAGCTCTGTGGACGAGTTGTATGGTCTGGTGAGCGGTTCCTTGTCTTTATCATCGGTCAATGGTCAACGTCAACGTTCATTATCGGACAGTGGGCCTAGAGATGATACTCCGCGATTTAATGGTAGGAGCACGCATCTTGAAATTAGAGCATGCTCATGTAGAAAATACACACGATGAAATATTTTTTCATCTACTTCAACTAATATTAGTTGAAATAATAACTATCTACAATCTCAATGGATGAATTTTATTGTTATTATTATTATTATTATTTTTTCGTTCTCTTTTATCCATTTTTATTCTCTTTGCAATATCCAATTCTAAGATAATATCATCGCAATGTATATACGAATTAAATTTTTACAATGCCAGGCGACAAGGATGTATCAGGACTTGGCGAGGGCGATGGTATTGGGCCTGATTTACTATCTGATACACCACCAGTACCACCAAGACGAAGGGATCGCAAGAGACACACACCTCCGAGACCTACAAGCAATGGATTGCCACCAACTCCCAAAGTTCATATGGGCGCCTGTTTTTCGAAGGTGAGGAAATATTTCGACTTGCACTAACCCAGCGAAATGTATATCATTTTTCAATATGTGAAGTGTAACTGAATCAGCTGATAAAACTGTTCTTAATTATGGATAAAATGTATTCCTCTGTAATGTCTCATGTTTATGTTCCAAATGTTAAGGTATTCAATGGCTGTCCATTGAGAATACATTGCACAGCAAGTTGGATTCATCCAGATACACGAGATCAACATTTATTAATAGCTGCTGAAGAGGGTATATATAATTTAAATCTTAATGAACTTCATGAGACGGCAATCGATCAATTGTATCCACGACGTACGATATGGATGTATGTTATCAAGGACGTTCTTATGTCATTGTCGGGTGAGAAAGTAGAATACAAACTATTAATGTGCAGTGAAAATGCATTAATTCATGTTTTTTCATTACATTGAGCCATCACTGATTAATAATTTTTCTCTAATGTAGGGAAGACACCGCAGTTATACAGGCACGACTTGCTAGCAATGCAGAGCAAACAAACACATAGATTTTCCTTACACATGAATAAAATACCCGAGCGACTTGTGCCAAGGAAATTCGCCTTGACAACAAAAGTACCAGATACAAAAGGTTGTAGTAAATGTTGTGTTGGCAGGAATCCATATAACGGGTAAGTTCACCATGACGTTTCAATCAATTCAATTCAATAATCATGATTGAATGATAAAAGTTATGATAATAATGTGAGGGATGTGTGGACATTACAGATATAAATACCTGTGCGGCGCAATGCCGGCTGGAATATTTTTAATGCAGTGGTATGATCCATTGAATAAATTCATGCTGCTCAAACATTTTGAATGTGTATTGCCGTCACCATTGAATGTTTTTGAGATGATCATAACACCAGAAATGGAATATCCAATGGTTTGTGTATCTGTTAAACAAGCGTATCAACAAAATAAATTGAAACTCGATTTGATAAATATGAATTCGGGCTCGAGCTGGTTTCACAGTGATGAATTGGAGGATATCGATGGATCTGGTATAATTCATCCGAATTTAATATTTTTTTTCTTTTCTATCTATCAGTTGTTCTAATATTGCTCATGATTATTCTTTGTTTGCCGTTATCGTCTAGCCACGGTGATTCCAAGACGAGAGAATCTGCAAGTCATTAACGTATCACAATTTGAAAAAGATGCCATTCTCGTTTGTTATGACAGTGAGTTACGAATTTTTAAGTCAAATCCATTTTATTATGATTCCTGATGCAGCGTCTGTTTTCTAGATGTTGTTAAATTTGTAACACTCCAAGGGAAGCCACGTGCGAGCAAAAAACAATTATCGGAGCTGCAGTTTAATTTCCAAATCGAATCTATTAGTAAGTATAATTGATCATTATGCATTATATCATTCATTTATTCTGTCATTTTTTTCATGATTTCTTGATAAACATTTTTCTGTTACAATATCATGAAATTCTACGTAATGATTTCAGTTTGCTTACCTGACAGTGTGTTAGCATTTCATAAACACGGTATGCAAGGGCGGAGTTATAAAAATGGTGAGGTGACGCAAGAAATAAGTGATTCTAGCCGAACGTATAGGCTACTTGGTTCTGACAAGTATGTATGAATTATTTAAATGATAGAGCCTGTTAAAATAATTTATATGTTAAACGCTTTTAGCTGGAGAAATGATTGAGGGAGAGAAATAATGGTTGATATATTTGCAGAGTCGTAATGTTAGAGAGTCATTTGGTTCAATCAGGAACATTAACGGAAACTGAAGGAGCAGACTTGTACATACTCGCTGGTCATGAGGCCAGTTACTAGTTCATTGTGACTCCGTAAGGTCATTTTTTCATTATTACATTATAATTAGCAACGGAAGTATGCGAAAGAAAATATTTGTGATTTGTATGGACATTCTTCATTTACATATTACCAACATGACAATTATTCGAAAAGGTTATATTAGATGCGAATTCAGTGGATTTGCTGGGATATTGTGATAGAAATTGATTAATTTCAGTCATACAGACACGGTTCCGCCTGCTCTCAATTAACTTTCAATTTCACATTTAACGCACTTTCATTTCTTCCTTATTCTGCTTCCTTGATTGATGAACGCAAATATTAAGATGTTTATGACCTTTGAGGAAGAAAATTGAAATTGTCTAGTGATCAGTTTAGTGTTTTCGAGAGAAATTCGATACAGATATCGGTGAATAGTGCCAGTAAAACTAATACTTATTCAAATGAGTAATGATAGTGCCGAGAGCACATGCGGTGTAAATTTCTAATCCGTAGACAAAAATGACAAAAAAAGAATTTGGATGATACAATCATATAGGAAGACAGAAGTAATCGATGAAATTGAAAAGTTACCAAATCCCAAAACCAGAGATTTAATTATTCTTGTATGTGTATAAGGCCTTGTTCAATCAATGTAAATGATAACCAATACGTGAAGGAATATATCCAAATTGAAGACATTAAGAGAAAAAACGGAAACGTTATATAGTTTCGTTTGAAGTAAAATTGTAAATAGTGTATAAATATTGAATGAAAAGAAAAAAAATTTTCCTGATTCATCACGAACTCAATTATGAATATGCACCTACACTGACAAAGCATATTCATACCAGAAAATGCTATGCACGTTACTATATAGAAACAAAAGAAAACTGGAAGCTTGAGGTTATTACAAATTATTCGATGATTGCGCTAAAATTATTCGCCCAAGTTCAATAACAATCAAATATCAACTGCAGAAAGATTGCAGGATGGTGAGTGAAAAAAAAAAGTGAAACACCATATTTTGATCAGTACACTGGAAAAGTTATCTTTTTTAAGGGCAAAATAAAAGAAATTTGGAATATTTAATGCAATTTCATTTAAATAGTAGATGCGTATATTTCATATACTATCACACAATTCAATTAACCTACTCAATGTATTTATGAACCAAATGTCTTCCCTACGAAGTGAGAATCGATTCAGACAGACAGACAGACAGACAGACAGACAGACAGATAGATACACGCACACACAGAGAGGGAGAGGGAGAGATTTGAAATTTGAATGCAACTCCGGAATAAGTTTCACCTATTGTCTACGCATAAATCTTATAGAGTCATCACATGTCTCTTCACATAAAACAGTGCATCACTGCTCGATCTCATTCTTCAAGTATATAATTCATTACTTTCAATACAATATCCATTACACACATATTTGTGTCAATCCCAAATCCGCATTTAACATTACTGGATCAAGACAATAATTATACGCGACTATCGATGGGCATTCGATGCATTTAGGAACGAGAAAAGGACAAAAATACTTCAATAAATTTGGCTTTAACATAAATAACGAAATAGATAAATCAGCGCCATATATTGGAATAATTTAGAGTGTGGTTTGGAGTATAACTGATACAGTTTAAACCGAATCAACACAGAGAGAAAATGTACCTGCCCAAATATACGACCAGATCCATAGCTTTGCCTTCGATTTACGTAAATGAAAATAGTCATTCCATCTGAAATAACAGAACAATTTTATTTGCTTCGTAGTTGACATGTGCTTGTATCATTTGAGCATTTTTTGCAGCGTAACATTACAAGAGGTAAAGCTATGAGAACTTATAAAATTCAGAGCAAATAAAAGAAGAAAGTAATATATATATGAATCACCTACAATTAATGAAGGGAAGCAAATTGATGAACAAAAGAATACCTATATTTAACATGATGATTGCAAAGAAATTAATTTTTTTGAAATGAAAGAGATTGATGTAAGTAGTAGAATTGGATATTGATTTTAGGAATTGTCAAGTAGACTCACACGACATAATGAAGAAATACATAAATGGAAACTAAAACAGTACCTCAAGTCATACCTTCTAATGCTTAGATGATATTTTACTCAAAAAATTGAGAAGAGAAACATTTAGATGACTGTAGATTATGTATTATTCTTGAAATAATTCAAAGTTTCCAAAAAAAACGTGAAACAAAATACAATCACAAAATACATTTTTCAAGTAAATAATATCTACTTGAATAAATAATTCAATAGGCTTAATCAGACATTTTCTCTCCAGAACTCTTTCAGAATTATTTTATTAATACCGACTGAAGAACACCATAGAATGAGATTATCAATTAACGTAAAAAATGTTGATATAAATTCGATAAGATTTTAGCAGGTCGTAGAAAAAAATTCGAGTAGATGACGGCATGCAGAATGGGAAAAAAATAGAATACACGTTCACAGGAAAGTTGTACATAATGTGTATAACAATTATAATTTCATCAATTGTTTTCTTTTCTCTCGCCAAATTTATGTTTTGCGGTAAATTTTGTATAAATATACAGTATTGCGAGAAAAAAACACGAAATAATCTATTATAATTAATGATCTTAATATTTATTTTCTAATATTGTATGTACACACACGACTAGCCAAAATTTTATTGTAAATAGAATTTCTCGTAATAAAAAAAAAGGGAAAAAGGAGAGCAAAACAACGTACTTTAAAATATCATTATTTTTTGCAGAAATTGTTCTTTATTATATTTTAATTTCCATTATGTAATCGAGTTATTAAGACTTTTTGCTTAAATGCCTTATTCCGTTTGTATATTTTTCAGAATTATCATTGTAACTGCACTTATGGGTAATTTGGGTGTGGATAAATATGAAAATAATTATATCAAAATTCGTGTATGTATCTTGCTATACATATACATATATATATATATATATATATATAACAATTCATTGTGATTAAGTGTAAATAATGATCTAACTAAATTCTTGGCAACTGTGATAAACGGAACGAAGATATTATGAATTTTTTCCCCATTCATGGTAAGTATAGAATAAAATTTTATTTTTTTCCCACATAATAATCCTATCATAATTGCACTTTTATGGCTGATGAATTCAATCGATTTATAATAAAAGAAATCACTAAAGTTCCATCGTCGTGGGAGGACAATGAAAAAAAAATTCCATATCTATCAATTTCTATCTAAGATTACGTTTCAATTTGAGCTTGCAACTGTCCAACCATTTTTTTCACCCAACCGGCTTGACTCTGACCCGCTGAAACATCTTTTTTTTCATCCACAATAAACTTACCATTAACAATCGATTGTTCTCTAATTGATGAACGAACGGACGTTGGGCTTTTTCCAAGTGGAACAGCAACAATCTTCAAACTTCGGGGGTTAATAAATTCAGTCTTACCCCTAACTAATTTCGAGCGTAATTTCAAGTCAATTGGTTTCCTTGCAACACTCGGTTTCACATTTTCTTCTACATTTTCATCCAGCGATAGAAAATGATTACTATCTATTCTCGGTTTTCGTTTCACTGGTACGGGCGGTGCAGTTTTGACTTTAATATCCAGAACAGTGTTACCCTCATTAATACTTGACGTTTTTGTTGTGACTGGTGCTATCGTTCGTGATAATGGAACAATATCTTCAGCGTCACTGAATATTGCGCTATCCCTAAAAATATCGTCTGTCTCACTGTCAATGTAATTCTCAATAGTTTCGAAACATTTTTCATAATATCCATCACCATCATTTACAATGCGATCGCGCTTTTCATCGCTTTCAATTTCAATTTTAGATATTGGATTCGATGAAGAGGCTCCTGCTACTGCAATTGCCACTTCATTGACACTCGTGTCTATACGTTTATCGAAAAAAAGTATTGAGGGATCGGCATAATCAGCCTGGGCAATCCGTGCACCGAGTCCCGGACTACCTTGTTTATAATATAACAATGGTATTTGTAGTGATGGATTTGCAGTCGGAATGCAACCTCCTTGTGCAGGTTCATCAATATCTGTCGATGATTCCCGCGATAATCTCAATTTATTTTTTTTTTTCTTCATTTTGATATTATCATAGAATCGTGTATGTGCATTATTAGACCTACTATATTCTTCGGCGTATTCGAGAGTTTCGGCGCTAACAGTCGAACGTAATCCTTGCAGTCGGCTGCCAGCTTTTGATAGTACATTCTTTAACATCGCACTGCCACTAACATTGACCCGGTAAATTTTATGATCAGGATGAATATTGTTACCCGTAACAGTCGTCGTCGATGTTGCCATCGATGATTTCGTTACAGGAACATCACAATCAATATCAGTTAAATTATCATCGAGTGTATAAAAAAAGGTTGATGATGAAGTTGACGAGGCAGAAGTTGGGAATTTAGCTACCCTTCCTTCGGGTTCATATGATGATGCGTATCTCTCCATATCCTCGAGATTTATTTCAGCTGGTTTATATGATGCTATGGTGAACGGACGTTCGTTCATTGGTTTACCATCTCGTTGTAAAAATCGTGCTTTGGTGATTTTTTCTTGTGGATTTGGGCTTATTTGAAAGCTACGAGGTAATGAACCAGATTTTTGCGGCGACGTTGGTAAATCACTACATAATTTTGTTAACCATACGGCAGGTCGTGTTGGACTGTCATCAATTTTTTCATTGTGCCTATTATCATTGGGCAACCCATCCCAAACATGTTGTAAATTATCATAATTACCAAGACCTGTAGCATTCGAATGTTCTTGATTAATTATCGATTTATTGTCTCCGTTAACATTATCAATATTTTTATTTGATGTCACGGCATTCTCGTTATAGCATGCAAATCTATCTCTCCTTTCTTCATTCGATGAATGCTCCCTAATACGTAACGCTGTCTTTATTATTTTACTTTCTGTTACAATACTCTGACGTTTAAATGCCTCAAATATTGCCCTCTTCTCGTAAACGCGATGATTGACCTTGTTCTTTGAATTCAACTCAGCCATTGGTATTTTCTCATTGTCCATGTGTAAATTATTATATTGCAATTGTAAATTGGTATTATAATCACGTGATGGAGCTGATGATAGACTGTTCCATGCATTATTTGTACGTACTAAACGATGTTCACGTCGAGCTATTCGAGATGAACGATTTATTCGACTATTATTATTTATAATATTAATATTATTAGTGGAATTGTTGTTTGAAAATTCAGATGAATAATTTTGTTCACCAATATCGCTGTCGTCCGATGTATCAATTGAACGGTGATGCTTGTTGAAACGCTGCTGTTGTCGTACATTAGCAAGACTATTATTACGTTGCTTCTCGAGTAATCGCTGAAATTCTTGATTTTGCATCAATATATGTCCAACAATTTCTTCCACAGTTCTCACATGTGTTTGCTGTCCATTAACATCTTTGGAATTTATTACCGTTGATGAATTTGTTGAACTAACAGTTGTATTTTTCGTTTGAGATGTGTCAATTTCAATCATTGAAACAGCATTGGTGATCTCAATTGGAGTTTCGGGCGTTGAGTCATTGGTCAAATTATTACTGTCATTTACCTCATCTTCAGATTGATTTAGTGATACGTAAGATTGGAAACCGGGTTCGGATTTACGTCGCCAACTTGTGAAGCGATCTTTCACTTTTGATGCACGTCCATCCAGTGAACGATTTAAACTGTGATCACGATTACTATCATGCACAGCCATTGATTGATCTTTGGTCGATTGATTTCTGCGAGTGGTTGCTGGTGGATTTTCGACCATTGTCGATATTGTCACTGATGATGAGTTGTCAATTTTATTAATGGTTTTCTTTGCTTTTTGTTGTAATCCTGCTTCGGATCTTCGTCGTTCTTTTTCTTGCTTTCGTCTCTCTAAATATTCTGGTGGTGATGAATACTGTTTTTTCATTGAGCCCCGATCACCTGTACCGTCATCATGGTGAGTTTGACCAAGTTGTAATACCAATTGTCGTGCATGACTTGGAATAACAGCATTGTAATTCTCCAACATGACTCGTTTGATTTGCAGCGTCCACTCCCTTTTTTGTTCTAAATTGCGAGCCTGTTTGATAGAACGCAAAAGAAATGAATGTTTATTAATATTATCATCTTGCTTTTTGATTGTTTACAGTGACAATGGAAAAAGTATCAATTTTCCTTGTACAGTTCGTTCGAATTAAATTTTTCGAAAGCATAATTTGTACTTCAATTCAAGCATCATCATCAACGAATACAAAAAATTCATGAACTATTAAAGAAGGAATAACAGTTCAGCAAAACTTTTTATGGAATTAGTTATGATAATATCATAAAAGAACATTGAAATGACTGAACGCTAAACTTACCTGTAAAGTGTACTGCAGACGTGGATTGTCGAAGGGAATAACGTGAAAGCTGCATGGCTCACCCGGAATACTCTCAATTAACATTAAATTTGAGCACTGTCCATAAATAGTGAAGAGAAGGAAAAGAAAATCCGTATAAATGAAGCACAGAAATATTGATGAAGATAAAAAATGACAATAAATATATTCTTACCATTATATGGGCTTTATAAACCAGTAGACCGTCTTCCTTTTTTTTCGTTAACAATAACATACATTCAAAGAGAAATGCATGCCTGGGTGCTTTAGCACCGCGCATTCTGAATCTTCCTTCAGCAATCAATTCACCGCTGGTAGTGAGATCAGGACCGGGCCATCCATACAATAATGATTGGATTTCTTGCACTCGTACAGCATGTTCGTGTCTACGTTTCATGGCATTTATATGTTTAGCAATGCCTGTCATAGTGGCGAGTGCTTCTTCAATTGCATTTCTTCCCTCATTCATATCAAATCGTGTCTTATCTGCTTCATACTCTTTTGATAAATTCTCTAATAATAGATGGTATTTAAGAATTCGTTGAACAGGTTTAAGTAAAAATGAACCAAGTGGTAATGCATGGCCCAAAGCTGCTTGTCTTTCACGAAATGCTTTTGCTGTTTCATTACGGCCCATTAAATCCGTCAATACTGATACAGTGCGTGGATAATTTGTACAGTATTCAGTGTAAACCTTGAAACCAGCATTGTGTTTCGTAAATGTATTTGCCACATTGACTGGATTTAAACCACAAGCCTCGATCTCCTTGAGAAATTCACGATTAAAACGGAATATATCTTCAATGTTACTGAATAAATGTATTAGTTGTAATTGTTTCAATAAACCAGCTGGATCATCACGCCAAAATATTAAATAACCCTGTATAACTTGACGTAAATGTTCAACATAAATAGCTTCAGTGTCAACAATCTCCAAGAGAACTCTCTCAACAGGATTACGTTGCGAATCGCAATATCGTGCACGATTATACATGAGTGGCGATGAATCGTCAGCAGTACTACTTCTACGTTGATTAGCGTTGTCACGTATTCGACAAATGGCCGCCGATGTCGCTACTACACCGCTATCGCCAGATCCTATAAAAATACCATATATGATAACGTATAAAAAATTATTTACTTGAGGTAAAGGACATATGTGTTTCATATTTGAGACATCTATTGTAGAATACTATTCCTGCAATAGGCTTCAATCAGATTTTTCATTTTTTTTTATGTTATTTCTTACATCTTAGGTATGCAAAATCATTCGTCTATTGCAACATAATGGGACACTTTGTTTTCCATTATATCGCTGATGGATATATCTGTTTGTCGAGAACAATTTTTGAAATTACCACAAAGAACAAAAATGACTCTCTTCATTTTCATTCATAAATACGATGAAGAATTCGACAAAATAAACAACACCAAACAAAACAAATCGAAAAAATACGACAATTTGATCGAATCCATATATGAATTTCTCACAGGATATATGGCAGTAATATGAATAATATTGCGAAATTATTAACCTTGTGAGCTGGCACATGTGTCGGCCAGAGACTCGACTGATGCCAAATATGGATTAGCGGAACAAGTATTTCCTTGATTGCTGCCTTCACTCGACGATGTACTCGAAGCTATCGAGCTACCAGATAGCGGTCGATCTAGGTGTTTACGTCGTCTATCACTGTACTCTGGCATCAATCCACCGTCAGTGATTTTGCATCGATAAATTGTCTTATCATCATCTATGTTACAATCTTGTGAAATGATTTTTACATTCTCATTCACATTCTCTTTCTCAACATTGCAAACAGTTATTGCAACGAGACTGGTCATTGGCTTATTGGCGCTGGTTGCATCCAATCGTGGCAACATCATTGTCTGATATTGTGGCTGCTGAGACTCCATCGAGTTGTTGGTTGCATCAATGTGACCGAATATGGAATTACGTTGAGAATGCGCTGCTACTAAGCTTAAACGCTTTTGTATCGCTACCGGTATGCGTTGTTGTTGTTGTTGTTGTTGTTGTTGCTGTTGTTGTTGCCGTTCGCCATTACTACATTCATCTTTTCGCGCCAACTCATCGAACATACCAAGCAACTGTGGCACCAAGTCTGTTGATGTTCCTGGATCAACAAAAAAAATCGAGAATGAAAATCAAAAATGATAATTGAACGTATATATATCACAAATACGAATATATGAAAGGAAGAAGTGGGAGAAGTATGGTTTTGCCCACGGGAGAATTGTCAATTGTATAAAAAATAATTTTACGTCAATTGCCATTTTTCCTGATGTGATGACATTTTATATACGATATCAAGTTTTTCAATTCTTCTACGAAATTTATCATGAGAATGATTACAGACACGTTTTTGCCTGTATCATATCAACCGTGGGTGAATCGCATTTGCGCGATTAATTTCTGATTATGGATAAGAAAATGTGGAATTGAAGATTCTACATTGGTTGCAGTAAATCAATCTATTGACATCAATCATGTTTATTTCACGATAAAAATTCACTATTTGGGAATTTTCATTCTCAATCATTCGGTTTATATCATATAATTATTGAACATTGTTTCGTCAGGATTCAGTAGTTGTGTCGATATCAATCAATCAAATTTCGAGATGTGAGGTCGTGATTCAGATATATATGATAATCCCAAACAGAGTTCCGCGAAATTTGCACTTTAAATGAGCAACAAAAATCAATTGGTACTTGCAAGGAACAAGTATAACATATAAAATCACTCGCGGACCGCTCAATTCCACGGGCCTCATCCCATCAAAGCTCTCCCCTATATTATTCTTCCTCCAGACATATTTATTATGCTATCATATTTCGTTTGAATTTTTCACTTTGAAGAGTTGAACCGATAAAATATACACAGACAAATCGGGCACACGCGACTCATGTCTTTTCGCAGTTTGTATACAAATGTATATATTGAATATGTTAAAACATTATTACAAAATGAAATGAAACAGACTTGCAGAAAGAGACATAATTTATACATACACATTACCCTTGTATATATAAAATTTAAAACCACTGTCGTGACTTGATGCCGCACACGACTTTCAGTACATGCAATATCGGGTAGACCCGTACCACACATATGAAGGATCATTGAACTCAAGCGCGAGAAGCTGCAAGAGTCGAACGAGCAAATAGAGCTCCTGGCATTACATATATACATTTATTATTCTCCTCTCACTCACTGCACATACATATCTTTCCCTTTTATACGTATGTCGATATATTAATATACTTTTTATCGCATATAAACCCAAGAGCCATTTCCGGGTCTTTATTAAACACACCGTGACCATTTTAATTGCCTTTTTTCATTTTTTTGCTTTCATTTCTATTTCTAATTTTTTTCTTTTTCCGGCTGCCTATTGGGCTATTACATTAGTACAGTCAAGTGAGTGAACTACTGAACATTTCCGAGATTAAAATACAGGAAGATCATAAATAGTGTAAGATATTTTGGTATAGAGAACGGCCCCTTGGCGAGAGGTAAAGAGACTCTCAGACATGAGAGTATTCATGCTCACACATTAAAATCATTTAATGTATCTTTATGTTGGAACTTATACATATTCCACAACTATACTTTGACTGCCGAATAATTCTATTAAACAATAGTTTATCCAATATATATTTCTGACAATATATCAATTTAAAACTGTTTTCTTATCAGATAAGTATTGGGAAAGAAATTAGTTGATGAAATTTATATTGTAAACAAAAATGTAACGCGATGGAATAAATATTAGATCAGATCCGTGGTGCCAAATTTAATGAGAGACATGAGGTATTGATACATCATCGAGCCTCGCGCAACGAAGAATGTGCTTGCGCAATATTTTTTTTATCTTGTGAATCATTTTCAAGAGATACATGCGCACGTGTGTCATAATCGATAGACATTCCACGTGTATGATTGAGTTTGTGATGGTGATGAATTTTACTCAATAATGTTGTATTGTTACATACAATTATTTTTTTATGGTAAGCGGAGGTTACACGTGCGATAAAAAATATTATGATACTTATGAGTTGATGTGGGATTTGAGAATAGTGATGGACGGGTTAAAAAAAAATGTTGTGAAGATTATTTAGAGGTGGAATTTGAGAAATTTCAATTGTTGTCCTGTTGTGGTATAATATATTCGGATAGTTTGACATTTAAATTCGTGTTTGCAATTTAACTATGTGTCGTGAAATCCATTATCGGGTTAGTATGAAAATAGAATTCTTCAACGCACTGGTTGAAATCCAATATGACCATCGCGTGTGAAATTCAGAGTTTGAATGCGACTGATACCGTCAATTGGTCACTCTACAATTATCCATTTTTATCGTTGTGGTTTTTATTTTTGTTTCCATTGTTCCTTGTTGTAAATAATAAGGGACGCGCAATTTCTATTAAAAGGAATGAAATATTTCTATCACATTTTATGTAGAGGATGGAATAGTGCGGGGAATATTCCAGAAATTTCTTTATCTGAAAATGAACGGCTAATGCAATATGTTCCGAATATTATTTAATAATTCGCTTTTTTACTGCGTTAATATATCTAGGAATAGAATATTGAAAGAATATTCCAATTGGTTTCAATTAATTCTTACAATGTCACGGGAATGAACTTTCGATGGCGTGATCTCATTAATGGTTATTTTATCGGTTCGCCATACGATTAGTCAACTTCTTTTCATTGGAATTTAGTGGTCAACGGTCAGAATTCACCGATTACACTGCGAGATATGACCGATCAGACTCACGGAAACCAATTTCCCTGAAATATCAATTTCGAATCCGAAAAAAGTTGCAATTTCAGTGAGGCTTTTAAAAAAAATTTCCAGACAATATTGATCTATAGAAATATAAACAAAAACCATCGGAATCAAATATTTTTGAATACCATTATCACCAATATTCACAATTAATACATAAAAATTGAATTATAATTACAACGTCCAATTTATCGATAATACTAAATACACGCAAATATTTTTCCTATTCAGGCGTTTCGACTGTTTTCTTTTACATTTTTACCAATCTCAACAATATACCCCGAACTGCCATTCCTTCCATGTCGTGCAGCTCCTTGCCATTACATTGAATGCTACGTAACATACCAGTACTTTGCATGTAAATAAAGATTATTAAATATAAATCATCCTAATGAGTACTATTCGCAAGATAACGACTCACTTACTACCCTCCAATATAATCGACATATGGAAAAAAGGAAGGAAACTAAACTAAATTCATCCATATTTCTCAATTCATATACTTCACACAAAAATGTTATGAATAAATTTTTCACAAATTCCTCATACGGCATCTATAAGAATTTACATGACAATTCGCCATCTTCACGAGTACGTCAATTGATTCATTACAATAAATCTATTACCATGTACATTATTATCTAGAGTTAAAGTGGCAAAATAAGTGACAATTTATCGAAACGAGAGTTTAAAAAGTCGATTGTTTGGCAGAAGTTGGAAAATTCCGTTGTTCAATATGCGCGCATATGAAAGAGAACGTAGGCATTCGCCTGTTCCACGATGGGTGAATCACGATTCGCGGTGGAGGCAATTGTGGAGGCAATTCTGGGGGCAATGTTGGAGGCAGCGGTGGAGGCAGTGGTGACGATGGTGGTGGCGGCAGCGCATGATATGTATACAAGTTTTGCAATGGCGTGGCCGCACAATATTTTCTCTTGACTTTGAAATACATAGACATAAATAAAAATTTAATACAAGTAAAGTAAAAGTATCTAACTAGCTAAACTTATATTCGTTATTTCACACTAATTGGGTTATTTCTGTGTGACATTCATTTCTCCCGTCAAAACACACAGACAGATTAATTTATTCTCTACATATTGATCCGCGCATGAATGATCGATTGAGAGGAATATAATGGAATTGATAGATGTCTTACCTGAAAAAAAATAAATATATATATTCAGCGAAGAAGATATCACGAGTTATTTAACGTAAGTCGTATCAGTTTTGTTACATTCCATTGGGACCTTCATTGGATACTTTCACTCATATTTGAATGACTCGATCGGGGCTTGTAATTTGATTTTTACTGTTTATATTCCATTACATGTAAATATGGTGTGTCTATGTGTTTACACAATATTATCGATGGGAATTTTTTGTTTATAGGCAGTGCACAATCACTAAAGTGGTGGAGGAAAGCAGAGAGGGGAATAAAGATTAAAAACGCGACGAGAGTTGCTTTTCATTGAAGCAACAGGTAGACACTGCGGCCTGATAGAGGCCGTCTAACAGTTAAGAACGAATGCAGCATACGTTGCCCACACTCCATCACCGCTTCTACACGATGTACCATCTGTATAACTATTATAATCCCTTATAGATTCTATTTGCGTTTTCAAATTCATATTTATTCTTTGTAGATATAGTTTCAGAGTTTGAAGTCAGAATTGCGCACGATTGAAATAAACTATGGCAATGACTCAGTGTCTCATTGAATTGCAATGATCCTCTGACTTTTGAATTTATATTTTTGTGTTTGACTGTGTGGATGTAGATTCGTGTTGGGGGAGGGGAACATGAGAGATTTCGAAGTAGAGAAAGAAGATAGACAAGACAAAGAACTATCGAGAATTGCTATGAGAAAAGAAGGATTCGTCATGAGTAACTATTAATGACAATCCAACTGAGCATGCCCTTGCGTTTGTGATGACTCATTGGCTATATAATTTGTGAACATGCGGCTTGGAGTATATTTATGTGCAATGAATTTTCATCTTGGAAAATGAAACTAGAACAAAAAAAGTATGAGGATTGACATGCGGCGAAAGGAAATTGGTATATTTTTTTTTTTCCATGCATGGATCAATGATGAGATGTTTAGTAAGTTGATTAAAGGAAAGAAAATCTTCCTCTATTTTTCATTCTATCAAATAATTTTTATCTATGTGTATTATTCAATTATTCGAATATTATCGATTATTATATCGATTTTATGAATAATTTGTGATATTTTTTGAAATTTTATTCATGGAATGGTCTGATATAAAAAGATCTGAATTAAAAAGATGAATGAAGGGCCGGAGATTTAGTTGTTTTCTTTTACTTCTCATGAAATAAAGGGTGCACGATATTTCATCTGATATTATTTGAAGTTTTTTTTTTTTCTGAATTCATAAGACTACAACTGTGGGTTTGTAGAAGAAAAATTTGCCACATGGCGAGGATAACGATAGAGTGTCTCATATGGTTGAAAAACATAACTTCTTGAATTAGAAAAATGTCATCATTACTCAGTGTACTAATTTTTTAGTCTTCATTCAATTTTTTATTGCCAATTCTATAATCTGCTGCAACTGTTTTTCCTTCTTTTTTTTTCATTTTTTGCTTTCTTCCATCATCGTCTTGAGCGAGTATATTTTATTCACGGGTCCATCGAGGATTTTGTTTCCTCTCTCTCCTATTATTCACCATTGAACCTCCTATGATTGAATAAACATTCGCATATGAATCGAAATGTTGGTTCTGAACATGTAAATTATTTTCGTTCGCCGCGTAACAGAAAAAGCTCGCGTTAAGGCATTACATACAACACTTTTACATACTGAAGTTATTTATATATATATATATATATATGCATGTACACATAGTATCCGAAAGTGGAATGCTTATGGACATCAATGTTGGCGCCACACTCTCAAATACGTCGCCGTCGAATGCTCTCTCTTATGTCTCGGATATCCGACGCCGGATCGTTTTTCTTCGGCGAAACGGCGCCTTGCATTTCGCATCTCCCTAAATCAAGCAAAAGCAAAAGCAAAAGCACAACACAACACACGATCTCAACTCTTTTATCATATTTCTTTTCGTTATATATATTTACTATAAAATCAAAAAAACTTTACACCCATACAACTATACATAAATATAGATATGAATAGATACATAGAGTCGATTGTCCTGATTAAATGCGCATTGAGCGTTCATCTTATCGCGCGAGTTTATATTCCAGTGCAAACCCCATTCCGATAAGACAGCGTTCCGTAAATATATATATACGTTCATGCGGGTGATGTGTGTAAAAAAGAGAAGGAAAAATATGACGTTAGAGTAATATTTGTTGAATGATTCGAACCAGTCTAGTAAAAATAAAAATGACTTTCGAGATAAAAAAAAACGAGAAAGAAAAATTCTTCATTTGTTATCAACGATAAATTCAATTGTAGATTGAAAAAAAAATAAAATCCTTTTGACTGTCGTAAAAAGTCTAATTGTAAAAAATAGACTAATGAGGTAACAATTGAATGAAAATTTTCTCGAATGGATTCGCTTTCCATTTCTGAAAGCAAAGAAATTTATGAATCCGGAAATTATTATCTGATCTGCATAGTTTTCTATCTGCATAATATTTTTCACAATATATATCAATATCGTTCAGTGTAGTTCATGTTGTTTTCAATTCTTTCCCTTTTACTAATATCTTTTTCGGCGAGTTTGAAATAAAAGTTTAATAGCTAAATAGAAAAAAAGATATTACGCTGTTATGAAAAACGAAAATTGGAATTCCGATATATAACTGACTCGACGTAAGTCACATTCTTTCAATTTCAAAAATTTCCTATTTTTCTTTGTCACTCACGCCAATACACTGATAACGATCTCACCCATCAGCAAGAATTTTTTCAAATTCCCTTCATATTTAAGTATAACTCAGATTTAAATTTTGTTCTCATTAATTCTTTTCATACTTCCAAATGCCACTAAAAAACCAAGAATGAATTTTTCTATTCAGTAATAAGGATATTCCTTCAAACGAAAAGGAACAACCAAATCATTCTTTCACTACTTTATACACTCCACTACTATATATGAAATTATCATCATCAATAGGAGTCATTAGACCTTCTGGCCATTTACTCGCGTAGTAAGAACGTAGTAGCTTACGATACATCTACTTTTCAATACCATAGAATATATATATAGATATACCTACATATAATAGTAGATAAATAGTAGGAGAGATAAACGAAGCAGGGGCGCGGCCCGTAAGAACCGGTCCCATCGTCGTTTTCTATCTTGCACACATGAAAACCCCATGCACGACGTCTATATAAATTTAAAGCTTAACAACTTCTCTGAGCTGTGCAGCAGCTGATTGACTCCAGTCTTATTCTCTTGTACATACCTAACACAAATATATATTTGTCGAGAATACAAACACGCACGTGCGACTCGTTGCTAACGTGTGAGCATCATGTCAATGTTGAACAGAAAGACGTATTCCATTGTTCATTAATTTTCGTTAGGACACAATGAACAATTATGTGTGTGGCGTTGGGAGTCTTTAATCCCTAAATGTTATCGTTGAATCAACAAAAGTGCATTTCATTAATAATTCTGATAGATAAAATATGAAGAAAATGAAATTTTTATATGTGCATGTTAAAAGTGAGAAAGTGACATGCATTTATAGATGATAACGTTGTGTGTGTCGCGCGCGCGCGCGTGTGTGTGTGTGTGTGTGTGTACATATACAGCTATGCCAGTGCAGTCATTTATATAAGAGAGTTACAAGAATTAGACTGGCGTAAATATGCGTAAAGGCATGAAGAGAGCACACGAGCCATAGGGTGAAGGAAAGTGCGTGGGAGCCGCGTCTCAATGTTGATACTTGGAACCTGTGTGGAATTCTTGTTTCCAATCTCAAGTTCTTCAACAACAAGGGGGACGTTTGGTGAAATGTTTCTCCTTCTATTCTTTCCGTGAAGTTATTCATTCATCCATTTTACAATCATATCAATCCCATTTATAAATTTTGCTGGCTGTTCTCCAATGCAAGAGAATTAAAATGATTATTGAAGAGGGAAGAGTTAATTTAATTTCAATGGAGATTTATACAATTAGTGAAGACATGATAATAGGTGGGGCATTCAAGAGAGACTTGTGCAAATTGTTCATCACAATTTTTAGATTTCAGAAAAATTATTTCCATTATATAATAGTTGGAATACTAATTTAGAAGTAGTAATTTAGTTCTCACAAGGAAACAATATGAAATAATTTTACGATTAATAATTAATCGTTTGTCCATGGAACTTGATGAATTTCTAAACTGCATCAAGTTGGGACAAAATAAAATGCATCACATCGTGCGAAAAACCGGATTGCCAAGTGCGACACACAGAAAACATCTTACACATCCATATGTTGCATGCATGCTCTAGCAGAGCGAGATCGTTTACGTTTGACCTTATACGTAAAAGTTTCAACGAAGGCATGAATTCTAATTATCGTTAAGTTGCTAGGAAGGAGAGCAAGCAAAATGTACATAGACATCAATGGAACAGAACCAGTGAAAAGAAGAAAAATAATACAACAAAATAAAAATGATTATGGTCATAACTACCTGCTATTGCCGGCACAAAATTTCCTACTTTCATCTCTATTAATTCATGTATAGAAATTTCATTATGATAAAAACCTTGAAGAAGTCATTGTTGAAGACGACACATTTAGAGATACGTAAATGTAAATGTCGAATGGTCTGATGAATGTATGTATAAAACACAAAATGTGGGAGTACATACAAAGGATACACAAATGACAAGTAATGTTAGTTTTATCTCAATGTGGACCATCTACTCGTCAGTTCGATGAACTTCGAAATGATAAACTACGATAGCAATAAAAACGGATTTAATATGTGGGTAAATCTCCAATATAAATGCACATGAGGCGATGAAGGAGTGCGAGTAAGATACCAGAGAGAATCGCATTTCGTCAGTGACGTGCAACACATGCACATATGATCAGCAGCTATCCAATAGCTGCATCCGGCAGTCCCGGCACTCTTTCTTTTTTTTTTCTTCGTTTTCTTCACTTTTTTCGT
This sequence comes from Meteorus cinctellus, assembly GCA_030523045.1. Classification (NCBI taxonomy): domain Eukaryota; kingdom Metazoa; phylum Arthropoda; class Insecta; order Hymenoptera; family Braconidae; genus Meteorus; species Meteorus cinctellus. The sequence goes on along the minus strand of JAPYZF010000445.1, from coordinate 28,787 downwards.
CCTTTCAACTGTTTTTGTCCCCCTCCCCTCTTTTTTCTCTCTCGTTTTCTGTATTCGTTTATCGCACAGACTGTAGAGTCCAATTGAATGACATCACAAATCCCTTTATCAATCAACATGAATATATGTAATGTATTTATGATATACATGTATACAGTATGTGGATTAATTAAATGTGATTCCATCATTTTGATTAGAAATGTTTGTGTGGATATATACAAATAAAGTCGATGAAGAAGAAGTTCAGTCGCGTAGGATGAGAAGTACATATTTACTTTTTTTCATCGTTGCACATTTTCACAATGAAAATTAACATTGAAATAATTTTTTATAATTTTGTGTTTAAAGTTTCGTTCATGAATATGTAAATTTATTATTATGTTCATTAAATTAATCTATTTATTAGCTGAGAAGATGAAAATTTATGCGTGATATAAATGCAGTTGTTAATAAGATAGTTTCACCAAGATCTATCAATGAATATAACTGTCAAATAAATTAATTACTTACCAAAAAAATCTTCCCACGTAACAGAGCCATCAGAATCAGCAGCATTGCTTGCACTATTAACACAAGTTTCGCTTTCCATAATTGCAATTGTCCAATTTGATGTTGACAATATACAAACACTGCGTATTAATCCAATGACGAAGTTACATAATGAAGATATGTGATCAACACTTTGGTCATGTTTAAATTGTATATGAATCACATAATTATTATAATAGTGAATAAAATGATAAGACAATCTGATAGATGTGTAATGTGATTTAAACAAGAGACTAATACCGCCATCTCATCAATGCGAGCGCGCGGACCTTACTAAAAGACTTGAAAGTTGTGGAACTGGAACTGAATATGCCGGTGTGCCTTCACTACAAACATTTGACCATAAGCAAGTGTATGTATACTGTGACTCACATGCATACACCTAACGTTTAGAATTCTGGCCAGCGACGATGTTTGGCGAGGAGCTCCACTGTGGCTTGAATATACATACATACATTTATACATATATATATACAATATGAGAAGTGTGTTGGACGAAAAGCCAAGGGCTGAGAAACTCTCCGACGTAAGCGACGTATACGACCATTGCGACGAGAGCGACAAAAGCGCCACGCATGGTCCCGGTTTCCATGACCGGCTACATAATGTTAAACGGTCAATTCACCTCTCAGTTTGTTCCACATCTTTATGAATGACATTAATTTTTTGACTGTGAGTTTGTTATATACTTTGATCTTGAGAAATTGCACGATCAATGGTTTCGACACACTCATTTTGCTGTTAATTTTTTTTGTCCTTTCTTCTCGCTCATTTCCCTCTTCACTTTTCATTATTTTATGCTTGTTTTCTTGTTATGTATAGTGAAATTTATAGATGTATATTATCGTCGAAAAATGTTCTTTCGCTTGTGTTCCTTTTCTCGGTATTATCCTGAAGCCAGCTATAGATAGATGCCTGTGTATATATTCACAGTGGGATGTAGAACAGCGAAGGAGGAAAAAAATGAAAGAGAAGAAAAATAAAAGTAGAATGAAAAACTGTATGATATAGGGATGAAAATGTATGAATGATTAGGAATTTGAGTAGGTATGTTTCATAATGATCTGAAATTAATTTTTCTTTTTTTTGCATTTTTATATATTTACATCAATGATGATTGATTGATAAATATTAATATCAACTATGAAGACGGTCATATAATTAGTTTTAGCAAAAATGTTGTTAGATAAACATTGAGATAGACATAAACAGTTCGGTTTTCTTAATTAATTAATTAATTTATATTTTGTTCGACTTGATTTAAAACGTCAGTTGATGATTTTTATTTTGCAATGATATAATTTGATTTGATTTGCAGATGAAGCAACAATTTTCGCGTATTTTATTATGTTGTTCCTCTATTGTTCATCGTTATTGCTTTCGATCAATCTACCTATTCAAACTTGTTCAAATTTTCTTGGACTATCAATTTTGATGGAAAATTATAATTGGAAGATAGATCGGACTGATGGATGATTGGTCCGAGTGATACAGATTAAATTTTCATCTATTATTTTTTTTTTCCTTTTATCATGACACTGACTCTTTTTTTTTCTTCTTTCTGATTATATTATTTATGCAGAGTAATTTACTTATCTTAACATAATTACATGTTTAAATGACCACACAAAATGCTGGATATCAAGATATCGTTTGGCAGAGAAACAAAAATAAATATATATAAAATATTCATTTCGCGCAAATTCAAATAAGTGATAAATTAGAAAGGAAAATAAGGAAATATATAAAAAAAATTTATCAACTGATAATAGCCCGATGGATTGCAAATATATGGTTTCCTACCAAACAGCTAGTTATGATAAACAAAAATAAAATGAAATCGGAGCATATCGCTCCTCATTTTTCTTTCACTTAACACATAGTAAATCACAAAGTTTGTAATTGCGCTCGTAATATAAGTTACTAGATTTCGACATTTTTGTTCAATTTTGATATACCATAATAATAATTAGAAACCATCTTACATTCGACTTATTAATCCCGTAATGGAAGAAACACATTTTTATAATCAACACCTAATTGATTAAAAACCTTTTCATAATTATTTGTATTATTTAGCTCTTCGCGTCTATTTTTTTTTTCTCATTTTGATTATTTACGATTGTTTAGACGTTCAAGTGAAAAGCAATGTTTGAATCTAGATACAATAATCTATTTTATATACACACAATTACGAGGAGCAAACGGTACAAACTGCACAGTCTTATGAAAAAACGGCGAATTACGTTTCGGATTTAACTCAAAAAACAAGAGAAAATGTAAATATGCTTATTATCCTTTGCCTCGGGAACTCCACAGCTTACACACTATAAATCTTAGTTCTGACCTAACAATACGTAATACAGACTAACAATACTATGAAGTAAATTCTCACCACGAGACTGTATTTTGGCCTACCGCTACAATATTAAAGAAAAATAACAATGATGATGAAAATACAGAAAAATAAAATAGAAATCAATGATAAAACATAATTTTCGATTTCATCATAGTGAATCAGTTCCTTCCTTCCTCTTTTACGCTGTAATTTTATTATGAATTCCGAGTATTCGTCGCGAACAAAAGTCGAAACAATAATTCAATATATTCATACCAATTGAATGCGTGAATAATGAACGATAACAGTGAAAATGTAAAACAAATTTTCTCTTGTTACATTGTGCGCACTACTTACGTTTCAATTGTGCTACGCGTGAACGCGTTAACCGAGGAGATACATTGGGAGCATTTATAGCTATCGATGTTTGTTTATTTTTCTTGAGTTGTGCCACTTCTTCCATTGCCGGTGTCATCCATTTAACTTTTATTTCATGACTGGAATAAAAAGATTAATCACGAAAAAATTAAAGAGAGCGGAGAAAGCGGAGGAAGCAAGAATTTATTCGGATGAGAATTCATATCAAGAAAGATATTCAACTCACTCATTGGATTTAGATTTGTGTCGAGATGCGCCTGATTGGCGATCTTTCATTCGCTGAAGTACGTTAAGCATCGCATATGTAGGTAATGATGGTGGTGGTGGTGATGGTGGTGGTGTTAATGGTGAATTCATCGGCTGTAAACTTACTTTCGCAAGTTTATCAGGATGACGCGCCAACACTTCCTCCCAACTGAATTCTTCGATTTCAACGAGCGCTTGGGTATTTCTTGTTATTCTACCTTCGCCGTTCACCGGTTTGCACGGTCTTCTTTCACGCAAATATGGCATTTTCATTGGCATATCACAAGAAATATTCTCATCCGATATTCTTTTATATCGCGCTACCTGTGATATATTACCCTCATTCTTATTACCACCACGATGGAACAAGTTCCGTAAGTAAGTATAGTTTGGTTTTGCTTCAAAATCCAACGATGCAATATATTTCATGTATTCAGTTATTGCAACTGCAATAATAAATCATTAATTATGCCATTAATGAATAAACAGTGAATAAATATATAAATGAACGAATGATTACCGGGCGGTTTTCTCTTTTTTGGAAAACATTCGCGCATAAAGAGCGCAATGTTAGAAAGCAAAGCTTCCTTTTGTGCATGAACCTCTTCTGGATTGCACAATGGCCGCATTCCACCCCCTTCTTGCTCCCATGGCAATTTGCCGCACAGCCATTGCAGTATATTATAACCTAACGTCTCCATATCACCGCGTCTCGAGTGTGCTAAAGTGAGTGTACAGAAAAAAATAAAAATAAGAAACGATGAATGAGTTTCGATTAATCACATGAATATCCCTTGATTTTGTTGCGATATCATTCATACTGTTTAGATCAATACTCACTACCATGATGAGCGTCACGAGATGTAAATTCTAATGTTCCCTCATGTGCTCGCCTTTCGTCATGTAGGAATGGTTTATGGACACCTGCCTTCGTGCAAAAACGATAAGCAAGCCCATAATCAACCAAATATGCTTGTGGATTTTCCAATATATTTTCGCGATTCATCTCCAACACGATATTTGATCCTTTCACATCAGCATGGGCATAGCCATGACTGTGAATATACTCGAGGGAATCAAGCTGTGAAAATGTGAATGAGAAAACATCGTTACATTTATGATGCAAATTGAATAATATCAACTGACATATCTGTTTAGTTATTTCAATGTTACCATTTGAATTGCCAGATTGTTCACAAGTTTGGTTGGTAATTTCCTTCCATTTGATATAAATAATTTTCCTACATCAATGCCATAACGCGGTATTACAAGAAAACGGAATTTTTCACCCTTGAATACATGTGAACCTGAACCTTCATAAGTTGGAATACTTATTCTTTCAATTTGCTGTGTTTTGCACCAACTATCAACTGCGAAATTCGAGAATAATCATCATCTTCCATTCAATGTTTTGAAATCTTTTGTCATGCGGTTCATCTATTTTTTTCTGTGTACTTACTCATATGTTGTCGGGCAACTCGTATATAGAAATTCATTTCCACGAATAAGGGACCATTATGATGTGGTTCGATTTTTATAACGTATTTGGCATTTTGTCCAACAGTCTTATTGGTATCATCTGATGCTGTATCGGAAATAAAATTAACGGTTAATAATATCTACGAGGAATTTACATTTTCAGCACTGGAAAAATACGAATATAACTAACCTAGATAGATGTCTCCGAAACCTCCACAACCCAATCTTGGTCCCAATTTCCATTCTTTCTGCGTTATATCAGTCAAAATTTCACCAGGTGGTAAACGAGAAGGCAGGCGACATCCTGGTGCTGCAACTCTTTTCATGGGACACTCTTCAGTGCGTCTCGGTGCCATCGTATTTTGCCCGTCTGCTCCTCAATTGTAGATAGGGCCAGTACAATGGTCCATTATAACTACAAAAATTCGAATGAATAATGAATACAAAGCTTATCTTGATGAAATCCAAGGAAAAACAATGATCCGATGAAGATTATAATCAATATATTCACATGGACTGGATACTAAATAATGATTTTGAAAGCGATTCGATGCAAATCGTAGCCGATATTGAAAAGATGATAAAAATAGTAAAATTATCAGTATATTTGGAATGTTGAATTTTGTTTTCTTCCAATCGTCATCTACCCATCAGATTTCCAGTACATGTCGGTTTTGTATCAATAATAATAATAATAATAATAAACAGGGTGATTCTTATTTGGATAGGATAGAACTCAACTTAATGACAGTAAAGAATCAAAAATATATCAATATAAGTACACGCCTGATAATTCATTATCAATTGTTGTGTTAACATTATTATTTCCATATTAATTATATATCAATCAAGTTTTCCGTAAGCTGTCTGTTATTTGACTCTCATTAAAACTGAATGAATGGAAAATGTTTTCAAACACAAAATTCATATGGACTGTATTATGTAGAAAATAATCAAACTGAAGAAATGAATGAGAATATACTGGCAATAATGAATCCATAATGTTTACATTATTATTACACCCAAAGTAATTCATATATACATATAAGTATATGTAGTACCGTATTGACGTCAAAGTCGCTCAATAAATAATTGTTACAAATTTTTATCTAAAGTTCAACAACAACAACAACAACAACAACAAATAATCATGACAACAACTGCACATTCATTATTTACTAACTTATGTCAATGGCTGGAAGGAAAATGACAAGTGAGTAGGGGAAAACAAAATCAATATAAGCATACTCCTGACAATAAGTATGCAATCTCTTTATGGATACCCATTATTTTAAACTTAACCTCAACATCTAATGACTATGAAAAAATCATGTCGACTTATTGTTCTATAAATCCATCGAAATTCAACAATTGAAATTATTCATATTGAAAGAATACTAGTATATAATTATGAAAATGAAATGTGGATAAATTATTCTATTGACAATATTTTCAGTGGATTAGTAGAAACATAAATAATCAATTGACACACAATATTTATGCATCATCCAGATTGACATATAATAATCGAATTCAATAAGCGCGAAATAAAAATACATATTCGTTAATAATATTGATATACTCACCGAGTGTATAAATAATTACAAATAATTACAAATACATTTCATATATAGATAATAATAATGGTAACATATTTCAATGTCCGCATACAAAATGGAATATCGATGATATATTTTTGATTGTCAATTATTTTTATCATGTATATATATATGTTGTATGTACGTATGTGTTGTAATATTTCTTTAATAACTTTCACTCGTCACCTGTCACTCGGCGATTTAAACCATACACAAAATCGAAATTTCTTACATTACAATACACAAACTGCCATTTTATATGGAAAGTACAATGACATGAATGTTACTACATGCCACTGCACGCCACTGCACACCACTGCACGCTACTACTGCTCCGCCATAATCGAGAATCAGGCAATCAGCTGAACCGGGTGGATTCATCAGGATTCATCATCTGGCAAAATATACCATGGCTATTTTCTAGTTTGAAATAGTGTACGTAATATAACCTAGATGGCAGAAGTTTCAAGTGGATTTTGGATTGGAAATTTGCATTGACGCATTTTTGATATTTTGGTTTAAAATCTCGAAAGTTCAAAATCCCAAATGAACTGTTAATATCGTACTATGCAATCAAACAGATGCAGAATAACTTTCCCTAAATACACGATCGATTGATGAGAGCTAATTGCAAATTTTGAATTTGAAGCCTACCTAAATTTTGTGATGACTTTACCGCAAAGTACATGTAGCAATGTAGCATCAGAACCAAGCGGGTACGTTCATCAGATTGAAAAAATCAGTTATTCAGAAGGAATTGATCATATTGTCTCATATTATGAGATTATGTATTCTCGTATTCTTATGATGTTCCTATTGCGTTTTCAAAACATTCTTCAGATATTCTTGTTGTATCTAATTCTGACACAATTCCAATTTTTTTTTAAATTCGGCAATTTGGTGATGACAAGAAATCTGTTAGATGGCGTAAGATGTTTTTTTCAACTTTTGGCGCCATATTTTATCCATTTTTTTTATAAATAGTCATAATAATAATAGCTATTGGATTCCGTCAACAAAGCTTTCGCAACGATTCGGATAGAACATTTATTGTTTATCACAATATTTTTATCTTAATTGGACATGGGATAGTGACTATCGCGATTGTGTTGTATTTTTATGAGAGAAAATTACAAAATTTAGTGGTCTTGGAAGATACGTAAATACTCGTATAAATTTTTTCTCTCCCATATCTATCATTGATATAATACGCGAGACTTTTGTAATAGTGAAGTTGTAAAAGTGTAATTGAGGTCTAAGATAATTATACAAATATTGTGTGTAATTGGATCTTCCAAAAGTACAATGTTCTAAATTATTTATTTATATAATCTCATTTCGTTGAGATAGATCGCGTTTACCTACAGGTTTCTATGAAACCACATATAAAATGAATGGAAGGATGGAAGGGATTCAATATATAAAAGACAACGACATTTCAGATATAAATTTCAATCACATTATATTCTATTGACAACTCTACCAAAAGTTTATTAATAACCACAACATGATTCTTTGTCTAATTTATGTGACAATTATTTCTACCATTATTATTGAGGTAAAATTGAACAAAATGTTATGTGATCGATTATTTCATGAATAAATGAAAAAATTAACAACGAGGTGGTCGAGGCACACGCTGGAAATGATCGGTATAGAAAATAATGATATATAAAATAAAGTAATAACGTGAAGATGTAACGAAAGTGAATGCTTTTATCTGTGTGCAATTCCGTTACATATCAACGTTGTGTTCCACTTTCCCGTATTTGATGACGCTTCGTTTCAAAAATATCTTCTGTCAAGCAATATTTATATGAAGCAAAATTTTTTTTCCAGATAAGATCATCGCCAATTTTGATTGGCGCCGATTCATTTGAATTTAAGGACGATTGCGATTTTGGTTGCATAGACAGACCAATTTTATCGGAAACAGATTCGGTTTCAAATGGACTATTCGATCCGGCGGGGCCAATCCAAAAAATAGTGACCGATACATTCCGAAAAGTAAGTTTGAAATGTTTGAATAGTGGAGAATGGATTCACATCGAAAGAAAATAAGGAAGAGAAATGATCAACGATGTCACAAAATTAATCAATTTTCATTCCTTTAGTATTTTCTTTTTTTCACATGATAGATGAGACGCAATACGTTCATGTTCATTGACAACAGTGGTAAAGCATTGGAATCAGCCGTTAGAGGCTCGAGAGAAAATCTTCAAAGAACAATGAGCTCAGTGAGAAATGCTTTAAAAGCGAATGTAAATGCCGCTCAAAAATTAGGCGAATTGGCTGTTAATACTGTGGCGCATATTCCTGCACTTGGTGTCCGAATCATGCAAAAATTCTCGGAGAATGCTCACAGACTGGAAGAAAGTGATGAATAGTTAGAGTGATACAAATTCAACTTGTAATTATTACTGCCCTATTTTTTAGATCATAAAAATATAATTTCTGCTGTTTCCTTTTACTATGTCTAGAACTTGAATAATAGAATTATGAAATAGTTATAAATCTTAATATTGCATTATGGTCTAGAGTTATTCTACGGATTTCAAAAATTCCAAGTATGATTAAGTGAAATTTTAACATTTTCAGTTCCTGGAAATAAACTATTTCCTTGAATTCATGGGAAATGTGACAGACAATAGGAATAATAATACTCAGTATTATCAATCCTTAATATATTTTCACGAGAATGAAATAATTTGCTTTGTATGAATTATTACATTCGCTTCAGACGAACTCATAATTGATTAATTGCATGATTCTACATCTATTATCCATTAATTTTCAATTGGTGTGTTTGCACAAGTGTACTCACCACATGTAGATATTGTTATGAACGATGACATATACGACTTGAGGAAGATTCGCTCATCGAATTCGGCTACTATGAGGTCGAAGGCAAATAGTTGTTTCTCGTATATCTCCACTACAACAATGATTGCGACCAATTTAATAATTTACCAAATTATTATCACGTTGTGTGTTGGAATTTCCATCATACAGGTGAGAAAACAGCTCATTTTAATAACATGTGATGCAACATGTATTGAAAAACAGAGATTTGCAGTGAAATATGAAAAACAGAAAATTATCCAAGTGATTGCCGTAAATTTGGGATTTTTGTTTTTTCTTTAGTCAAATGCACGAATTTTCATTGTGTTGAATTGTTTTTTAGACATGTCCATCGAGAAGCAAAGGGATTGGGTCTGAACGTGATGACTGCTATAAACCTGTAATTGGAAACTTTACAGTTCTGATCAATGGTTTTTCTAATTCGAACTTAAACTCCAGTGTATCGGGGCAGAAGATCAATGATGTAGTATAATTTATTCATATTATTCATATATCTAATTTTATTGTGGCATTTCGTAAATTCAGAGTAGAAGTTTCGAAATTAATATATTCTCCAATATTTTATTCAGGTAACGAATGGGCCAGTCACACGTGCACCACTCAAGTCAGTAAAAACGAATCATCACAATAGAACCTTGATTGTATTGAAAAATCAGACGAAAACATCAGAATGAGCAACAATCTCACTCATTAATTTGTGTAATAAAATAGATCAAGCAATTAATAATTTTCAACATATTAACTATAAAAATGGAGAAATATTCGTATGATATTGATTAAAGTTTCGTTGCTATGAAAAAATCTTCAATATAATTCAATCATTATCCGAAAAACAAAATTTACTTAATTTTCACATTTGAGTTCGTCCCGCTCCTCAAACATGCTAAGTGTGCACAGTAGGTAATATCTCCGTGTACCAATTACCAATCGAGCACCAAAAATTCGACTGAAGCATCACTATGTGGTGAATTTTCCAAGTGTTTATCCATATATACATATATACATTTGAAAAATACGTGAATGTGAGCTGGACATCTTTCACAGAATCTCAAGCAGCGACCAATCATTCATCCTATTGTAGAATCTTCGAAAAATTGTGATCGGCGCGATGGAGGCAAGTGAATAATTATATTCAACTCGCATCGTTTTATAATAAAAAAAAACATTTTATCTATCTATCTATCAGTGCATGTATGTATGGCTATATCCATCTCTCTATGTATATATGTATGCAAGTGTGTGTGGGTACATTTTGTGAGTATAAATTAATAACATGAAATTGCAGTGATGAAACATTTAAGTTATTGATGCGTTTGTGGATTGGTGATTATTTTAATGGTTAGGATTGTTGCGGCATCCATTAACGTTTCGCTTGGCATTCGTTTTCTTCACATAATTATTGTAAGTATTTATCATTTAATCGTCACTTTAATTCGTTTGTTTCGTCTTATGTGCATCCATTTATATATATATATGGATGTATATATTGAAGTATATTATATTCGATGGGAAGGAGAAAAAAATTGCCACAAATCCTGGGTAAATTGTCAGATATTTTTGTCATATGTCACGCATTTTTACGATTAATTATATGTTTTGAATGTTGTATAGATATTTACCAATGAATGCTAAAAATATTGTTGCAGTGCATTGAGAAATAGTTAGGAATTCGGAGAAGCCGAAAATAAATATGTCATACCCTGGACAACCACCCATGGGTATACCGGGCATGCCACCTATGTCATATATGGTTGGTGCACCGCCACCCATGTTGGGAGGTGTTATGCCAATGCCACATGTAAGTAAACAACGTTTTTCTCTATATTGGTAGATGATAAATTGATGTACCAGGAGAGTTTTCACTAAAGATTAGTCTTAATAATGGAACAAAAGGATCAGAAAAAAGAAAGTCCGAGGATTCCTTGGGTTTTATCATAGGGAGCTCAACACGTAAACTTGCGTAATTATTGTTCTCGTTTAGAAACACTTTCCATTAAAAGGAATACCTTTTGCAATGAATGGAGAAATCTTAGGCAGCTGAGCTTTTTATTCCTTGACCAGTATTATAACATTGCTACTGACCGATCTTGTAGGGTTCATTTCGTTGTTCATACATGAATTCTCATTGTTTTTCGATATCTCGCTGTACCTTGAAACCATTTTTATCATTTTATGAGCAATTTCTATGACGCAAATGGAACTGTTGGCTGATACAATTAATTTTTCCGGTATCAACATTCTGCTGTTCAGAATAATTTCATTGTTAGTTTATGCGTAACTGTTTTTTCATTGAAAATTCACTGAAATATTTGGTTTATAATAGTCGGACTCGTATATAATTAATACTGGAATATTAAATGTTGTTCTGTTAAACGGCGACGTGATATTCTTTCATTTTCTCCTCCAGGAAATTCAGGGAGTTCACGTACTAAATTATCTTTTCCTCCCACCAGATGATGCCTACACCAGTGTCTGCTATGCAAACATCAGCACCAGCGGTTCGATACTCGCGAAATCAACTTCGTCATGAAGCACCAAGACGACGCGAACGTGAATCCGGTCCACCAGTCACGGTTTTTGTTGGAAATATTATGGATCGTGCGCCAGATGTAATGATACGTCATATTTTAGGCGCTTGTGGTCATGTATTATCGTGGAAGCGAGTGCAAGCATTCGGATTTTGTGAATATGCCGGGCCAGATGCTGGGTTGCGTGCTGTGAGATTGCTCCATGATATGGAAATTGGTACGAAGAAATTGGTTGTCAAAGTTGACGCCAAGACCAAAGTTGTTCTTGATCAATTCAAAGGTAAATAATGTGATGGAAAAAAAAAGGAAAAATGGAAAAGATTGTGTAATGATTGTTTGTTCTTGTTGATTTTATGGAATATATATATTTTTTTTTTTTTTTTCGTTCAGCTGATCGACGAAAGAAATTACGGGGTGGACAGTCACCTCTTCAAGACGAAACACCAACTGAGACTGCTGATGGTGAAGACATTGATGATTACATGGATGAGGGAATGAGAGCTATTGATTCAGATGCGCTTGCACGTATTTCACAAATAATAAGTGAACATGCGACGGACTTAGAATTAGCTCAAGTAGCACCAGGTAGTTCAAATATTGTCAAATGGAATAATGATTCACTATTTATTTGTTGTTACGCTTCTAGTGAATGTATTGTTGCAATATTTTTTATTTGATGAAATGGTATTTTAGACGCGAGGAAAACAACAACCGCTGAGGAACATCAGGCTAAATTGGCGAATAAAACATTGAATTTAGACGACGCCGAAATTGAAGAGAGCAAAAGAGACTTGATCACTCGGGAAATTGGCAAGTTCAGGGAGGTCATGAAGGTAATTATCATCCTTTTGTTTTATCTATCAGATATTATAGTCTTCCTGGGTTTTTTTTATTCATTTTGTTCCAATCACGAACATTCGTTAGTGGAATAGAGCATTTGACTAGCGATTTATTTTATGAATCGATCGAATATCACGCGTGCATTGAACGATATACTTTGCAAGCGTGATATTGCCAATTTCGGATTTTTCTTTCTCATATATTATTTATTGCAAAAATTCCTTCACTTGTATCTTTTATTGTTTTTATAATACATGACTTAACATTCGTGTCATTGAACTGCCCGAATATTTTCTCGCGAGCAGTCGAAAAAGAAAGGCTTGAAAAACTCAAATTTGTTCTGGTATCAATGTTGCAATTTCCAAGTTTTTTTTCTTAATTACATCAAAGTAGAGGCTGAATGACAGTAAACAAAAAAATAACAAATGATGATAAGTTCGGGAAATAAATAAATCGAATATAATTTAGTGTACGTATGATTAGTTATCAAGTTGGTTGTTGTTGATGATGTGGGAAAGAGAGAGATGAGAGATTGCGTGTGTATATTAGCTCTAAGACGATTGGAGCCGTGACACGTTGATGTAATTACAATAACAGGCCGCGTGCGTCACACACAGCTAATACGCACGCAAGCCTAGGAATGCTGTGTTTATGGGGACAACACCCACTCAATTGGCTCTGAAGGGAGTCAATCACAACACATCCCCCGTATTATCGCAAGTGGCTGCAGCTTCGTTGGTAAGTTCGTTTATCCAACCAACAAAACAAAAAAAATATATATATATAGAAAGAAAAACAAGTAAAGAAGTTATAAAATTGACACAGTAAAAAGAAATTCATGTAAATTTTATGCTGAACGATGCCGATGTCCATGACATGATATTATAGATTGTGCAGACGATTTTCTCTTAGTATCTTTCTTTTTCGTATGTGCTTATAATATTTTCATTTGCTATTGATCTATTGAATCAATCGATGAACAGTTCTCTCATTGGGATAAGAAGCAAAATAAGAATGAAGAACGGAAAAAAAAATGGACGTGACTGAACTGAACGTCCTAAATTTATTAGAGTTAATAATTTTCTGAACGAAAAAAAAAAATGTGGAGACTGTTGAGTTGTCTTTATTTTGTGTAAACAGCTTCTGTCAACCGTCTCGATCAGACATGTACGTAGTACCTAGGTGTGCGCTTCTCTCTTCATTCTTCAGTACCACACCACACTGACTGACCAAGTCGACTTTAATACCGTGAGTAAAATCCACAACCATGAAACCAACCACCAAAAAAAAAAAAGAAGAATTTTTCTAGCTGTTATATATTATAATATAAATAGAAAGGAACACCATTCGGTTATTGTAGTTCTGTGTTCTCATTGTTGACTTATTTGTGAGTGCCTAAGGTCACATTTATTTGCGTATTTTTTCATGTCTATACAATTGAATAATAATCTCAGCATCATTCACTTTTCGCACATAATTTTTCCATGCACTCCATTGCATATTTTTTTTCTGCCGTGTATTTATATTTACCACCATCAGATAGATAAACGATGCGTTACTGAAGGACCGGAATAATCATTACTATGTATTATTTAAAATTTAATTGTTGAATTATTTTTATAAATAGTTATACCACTATCTTATTTTATTTCATTTTATTACTATTATTATTGTTATTTATTCATTTTTTTTCATGTAATTTGACGTTAAATCTGATTATCTCACTATTCTTCCTACGTTGTAGTAACGCATTGTTTAGCAATTGGATAAAAAGAATAGAAAATAATCAACTTGAGATTTATGTTTCTCATAACACGAAATATATATAGTGACAGGATAAATGAAAATGAAGAATTGAAAAACAAAAATTAGTTCACACACGGATGGGGGAAAAACAATCGTGCATTTAATATTCAACAGTTTGCTGGATCGACTGGCGCGATAAGCCGTGAACCCTCCCAATGTGAAGGATACAATTTCGACTCTAACGCGACAGTTGGATTATGACAATGACGTTTCGGTTGATGCTCCCTCCCTTGAATCTGTGAGTGATCGTCTACAGTATGTACCGGTATATAAAATAAGATAATAGAAAGTAATTGCATATTTACAATTATTTCAGTCATTTAATCACTACTTCTCATATGCATAACCGCATAAATAATAATTGATTACGAAAAATATCGTACTTGATTATTTGGAAAAAGTAGATATGATATAAAAATGATGTACGAAAAAATAATATATTAATTGGTGGGCACATTTGCAATGTTGTAAGTACATTGGGTGGCCTGAAATATCGATTTATGTTACGATTCATCTGAATATGTATTTATACACTCATAGAAATGGAAAAAATTGATATCATTTTGTGTGTTCGTCTTATTTTGGTTTTTTCTTTTTTTTTTTTCCTTTCGTTTCTTTTATAATATCTGAAAAAGACGCGTGTGATTTTCACATTGTGTTCTTCATATATTTGTACCTGGACTCCATAGGTACTCGATATCTCTACGAGATAACGCGTAAGATGCGCAGCTGCTGGAGTTTGCTCCGATGGAGTGAGTATACAATGAAGAAAACAAACTAGAATATTGAAACAAACATAAAATATTTTCACAGTATAACAATAAAGATTATGTACAGCAATTTTTTTTGTACATACCGAATCATTTTCAATTCGCTATTTCATTTTCTTGAATAAGAAAATAATTTTTTCGATGTTTTTTTCGTGCCAAAAAATGGACAAAAAGCGAAAAAAACTCCACTCTATCCTATTTGTTATTCATCGTTAATTGTTTCCTATACTGAGAAACTCATATGATTTACTTGATCATTAGGAGTGTAGAGTGATTAACCCTCGATTGTTAGATCTTAGCATTTGTTTGTTGAATTTATTTTTTCATATTTTCTTACGATGGCGTAAAGTAATTTCGTTTAAAACTGTGATTAACTGAACGTTGGCTGTTTGATTGTATTTTTTTAGAAACAAGAGGAGGAGAAGGCGCAGGTGAAACGAAAAAAAGAGGCAGTGGAAAAGGAAGAACGCGAGAAACGTGAAAAAGAACGAAAGGACAGAAGAGGTGGCGGCGGCGGCGGCGGCGGTGATGATGATAGCAAAGAGGATCAGGATGGTGAATCTGGTAGTCCAATATCACATAAGGGACATGAGAGCAATCGACGCGACAAACGTCGGTCGAAATCGAGGTAAAAAAAAGATTAGGATTGCCGCGAAATGAAAAGTTGATACATACAACTTCTTTATCATTCATTAATTCATAAATCTCTATTATGCAGATCCAAAGAACGTGACAGAGAGCGTGATCGATCGAGAACCGAACGCGATAGAGATCGTGAACGTGAACGAGAACGAGATCGTGAAAGAGAACGGGAAAGGGATCGTGAACGGGAGCGAGATCGTGACAGAGATCGCGACCGTGAGCGGGAGAGAGAACGGGAACGTGAACGCGATAGAGAAAGAGAACGTGACAGAGAACAACGTGAACGTGAGCGTGAACGTGAACGTGAAAGAGAAGAAGCCCGAAAAAGCGAACGTGAAATAATGAGAGAACGTGAAGAGGAAGAAGAGGCGAAAGAGCGTAAGAAAAATGAGAGGCGATCCCGTGAAAAAGAAGCGGCCTATCAGGAGCGATTGCGTGCGTGGGAGACACGTGAACGTCGTAAACAGAAAGATTATGAGAAGGACATTGAAAAAAAACGAGCCAAGCGTGATGCTCGCGAAAAAGAAGCGACACGTTTGAAAGAATTTCTTGAGGATTATGATGACGATCGGGATGATTCAAAATATTATAAAGGCAAGGAATTGTCGCGACGGTTGGAGGAACGGGCGTTGGAGGCTGAAGCGGATTCAAGAGATCGTTGCGCTGAACGTCAGGAGCTCCAACGATTGCGTGACAAACTGTATGCTGATGCATCGCATCCTGATCCTGCAGCCGAATTCGAAAGAGTAAGTTTGATTGTTCCATAATTTCTTTCCCCTCCGCCACAAGTAATTCCTTCTTTTGTTTCATTTCTATAAATTTTGTGGGTGAAATTCACGATTGAAATAATAATTATATATTTTCACAGTTAAAGGCTGAAAGAGAGGAACAATATAAACCGAAACCTGTAATAACAATCATTGATGAGGACGATGAGAAAATAGAAAAAGTAAAAGAGCCACCAATGCCACCAATCGAAACCGAACCAATTGACAGTGACAGTGATGATGGTGTACAATTCGAAGATGCACCACAGCCGGAAGTGCCATCGAGAACACCACCGCGACACCATCATCATCATCGCCGGCACCATCGTCATCATCAGAATCATCATCGGGATTCAGATGATATGGAGATAATGGAGCACAGTAGAGAAAACTCTAAAGATAAACGTATTTCATCACCTGGAATCCAAAATGTAACAATGCCAGGCTTATCATTATCAACGCAAGATGAAGACTCGAGGATGTCGTTGGTCAGCGAACCAGAAAAGACTAGCGGCAGTATGATATTAAATTTATTCTATCAATTTCTTGGTTTTCATGTATCTCATGATGCTATACAATTGAGAGTTTGGAACAAATTTGTCCTATTTTTTTCACGATATTCTTGCTTCATATTTATTCTTTAAAGGTAATTTCGTACCATTCGCTATGGGTGGTAGTGGCAATCGTAGTTCAGATCACGCAGTCGGCAACAAAACTCCCGCAAGTCCTGGGACTGGTGTAGGTGTGCAACAATCAAGTCAGGCGAAGAAAAAAGGTCGCATGGATGTTAAGGATGTTTTCAATAATGACGACGATGATGATGGATCGAATAATTCGAAAAAACGTAAACTCGTACCACTAGGTAAGAGTCAATGATTCATGAATTTGGTAGTAACTTCTGGAAAACCTATCATTTTCATGGCTTAATTCTTTTTTTTTTCCTCTAATAATCGTCACATACATATTTGGGTTTTCTTTTCATGGATAGACTACGGTGATGAGAAGAAGAAAAAGGGTTTGGAGGATGCGGCAACCAAGGGTGGCAAAGAAGAGAATACCAAGAGTCAGGAGGAGAAACGGAAACATATTAAATCATTAATTGATAAAATTCCTACTGATAAAAATGCTCTGTTCGGTTATCAACTAGATTGGGCAGTAATCGATAATGTGAGAAACTTTATGATAGATAAACCGTTTGAAAATTATTATCTTACCACGTGTTGCGCACGAATATAAGTTTATCATTGATTTTATCAACGTGCAGGCACTGATGGAAAAAAGAATACGACCGTGGATAAACAAAAAAATTATTGAATACATTGGAGAACCTGAACCAACATTAGTTGATTTTATCTGCAGTAAAGTTATGGCGGGTAGCTCGCCTCAAGGTATCCTCGACGATGTACAAATGGTAATGATATTTTATCCATCATAACAAATTTGATATTACAAAAGTGAAGAGAATATGATATGGCCAATCAACACAGGTAGAAATTATAATCAATTTTTATTCTATATATATTTTAGGTATTGGACGAAGAGGCTGAAGTATTCGTTGTGAAAATGTGGAGGTTACTGATATACGAAGTGGAAGCAAAAAAAATGGGATTAGTTAAATAAAATCATAAAATTGCAAGTCAAAAAAAAAAACTAAATCTTGAAAGAAAAAATTACAAACAAAATGAATGTCCATGAATTACCCCAATTTCTATTATCAAAAGTGAATAATAATTCCTCTTGTATGATGTAATGTGTAGTTTATACTTATAGGAATTACGGAATTAAGTTTATATTTCAATGAAAACTTATAAACAAAGCATCGGAGTCACGAAAAGCAAGAAAAAACAATGTTACGATGATATTAACTATTGTGTTTTTTTTGTTTGTCAATTTCATAGGAGCAAAATACAAATGATATGCAACATGAGTATTTTATCACAAATATTGTGTCTGAGGTGGACCAAATTTATTCAAGTGGGTCACCATTAAATCCTATTCTCCAAGCATACAAAACATTACAATATGTGCATGTATGCATGTATGTGTAGTCCGAGAAACAATAAGAAACTGTTGATAATATATGTAGGTATATTGTTGCAGACAAAAAGTATTTTCGCATATATGAAAGAAAGTCTGTGGATAGTGTGTGTAGGGGAGTCACTTGATGCATTCAGTAACGTCCAAACGTGTAAACTCATAAGCGACAATAACGTGCGTACCAACTCCCCAAGCATCTATTAAACACTCAGAAAAAAAGCTTTCATCCACTCAAAGACAAATAATACTTGAAAATTGAATCTAAGCAAAAGATACGTCCGTATATGTATATAATTTTGTATTGTGAAGGTTCAAATGGGTGTAAAAGGATATCGATGTTAAATGTAATTTCTGCCACTAAAAAACAATAACTTTCACGTTCATTCCAAGTAGGGTAAGTATTCAGAGGGGAACAGTGTGGCGAATGCGAAATCGAAGCTTTATAGATATAAGAATTTTGTAGTCAGATCACGTATTCGTCTTCTGAAGAAAGCGAGATGGATGGAGAGGACTAAGAAGATGGAATTGTAAGAAATGTCCCACGACTATAAAAATGGTATGAACGGCATCGTGCAGACGTGAACCAAGTGAGCATATATATATATATGTTATTTTCTTTTCATTTCATTTCTTTCTCTCATCGACCCTCAAACCGTAATTTATTTTTATTCAGTTTCATAGAAATTTACTGGTTGGGACGAATACGCGTGGAATGGAATAACGAGAGAACTGCATAAATGAACAGCAGCTCCCTCGTTGCAATGTGAAAATCGCATTTCACTTCGATGGTCGTGTAGAATGCGCGGCCGACTCGTGCTTGCATGTTCTTGCATGACAATGAGCCAACGAACATTCATATTTCGCGGATCTCGTACGAGTGTTTTCCATTCTTCATATACTTTCAAGTTCTACAAGAAGTAAAATGACAAATAATTGAATAAATAGAGAAAGGTTTTCATTTTTTCAGAATGGCAGAGATTTATATAGCTATTGAATATCAATATCCATTGAAATAAATTCATTACTTATATTTTTTTTTTCTTTTCAACCTCTGTCGTTTAATTTTAATTGAAGTTTGTGCTTATGCTTCATTCCAACTCAGTGTATGGAGTATGCACCTGCATGAAGAGGCGGCATGCAACCCATTCGATAATGATTTGTTCTAGCGTTATTAATTAAACCTCGAGATTTTCTTTATGTATACATACTTTCACGGAAATGATCAAAATAATTGCGTGTGTAGAAAGTTGTGGAGTAATTATGTTGTTGCAAATTGAATTCATCACATTGGTATCGATAACAGCTGCCAAAATAGTGTTACTAGAAGTTTATCAATGTTTGTTTAATCGATATTCTCAAATTCATTTGTCGGTTGCAATGTTTTGCATTGAGTTTTGGCATTTATAAATCATACATGGTACGGACTTCATTAATTTATGAATTGCTGCAATTTGGATACAAACTGAGACTACGTTGTATGCAATTCTTCTTGTTTCTATCTCAAAGTCTTTTACTTCGGCTTTGCTCATAGCTTATTTCAACATCTTATTTTCTGATTAAGCAGAAACATAGCGCACTTTATTCCTTGACGAAATATTTTACTGTCTCAACTCATATTTATGTCATGCACTAGATATTTTTATTATTATTTTATTCCTATGTCTTTTTTTTCCTTTTTTCTTTTTCTTTGCAATTGGAGCAGACATTCATTGAAATTATATAAATCTGGCATTCACTAAATATGAATCTTTTATCACTTTTTTTTTTTCGAATTTTCTACTTATTTACATTGTCAATTTTCGTATTGATAATTTTCCAGAGTAATCTTGAATAATATTAATTGAAAATTGAATATTAATTGAACAAAAGAATCCAATAGCATGCGAATTTATATGGCGATAAAAATATGGATGAATGAATTTCATTAATTCATATACGCGAGCGCATCAATAAAGAATTGCGATGTTTAGCCTAAACAACCAAAAAAAACGTTCAATCACTATTTCATTCTTTCACTCTCTAATGTTTATTCACATATCTCGATATACAACTAAGACAATCGACCAAATTCCGTTTTATCAGCAAGAGCTCATACACTTATTTTTGTTTGCGAACGAAAATTTGAAGAAACATTTATCAGGCGAAAAAGCCTTGACTGCGAGTAATATTTCTTCCCTTGAACTGTAGAGAAGCTTACTTTTTTCCATTATACAAGTACAACTATTTCTGTTTCTTCTCGAGATTTTCGCGTCATATAAACACATATCCACACATGAAGTTTCGTGTATATGTATTCAGAGAGCTGTGTTGGAATGAAAAAGCCACAGCTATGATCATCACGCTTCGACATGTAATAACTCCACTGCCTCTTGTAGATATATCTATTGTTAGAATTGTTTCTCAGAAAAAAAACATGCAAACATTTAAATTATCCGCGATTTTTTTCTTCCTCCTCCAACTATTGAGATGGAATACGGAAATACTCTTTTAGAGAGTTGTAGATCAACATACTTTTAGTGAAGACTTTGACAACAATGACCTGCTACACTGGTGATTATCGTAATGAATATAAAATACTTTGAGGACAGGAGGAATTTATGTTCAAGGCATGAATGATGATTTTCGTCAAAAACACTATGAAATATGAACAATCAATATATTCCCATTCAGTATAAATGTGACTATAGTACTAACTTCGACGAGACGAACGGAAAAATTTCCATCAAATTTACACTCCATCGAATTTCACCATAAAAACAAATACGTTATTCTAAGAAAATTTACTTGAATCATTCGAATTTTTTTCCATGTAATAAAATCAGATGAATATACCTAACTTCACATCAGGTTTTTTTCCAACTCGTTTTGTTGAAATATACCAGATCAAATTAAGATTAACTGAACTGAATTTTCTTTGAAAGCTTAACAAGAACAGAATACACATAAAATTCGAACAATTCTCATCACCATGAATTCATCACTCATGACATCATGTACGGTGGTATATACTAAAAAGAAACAGTATGATGATGACGATTAAACAATTGAACATTTCTATGAGTTATAAATAATCGCGATTAATGCTAGTATAGTAAGAAAATTTAGTTTGCCAACAGTTGGAGAAGGTGACGGATGGATATGCAAAATGTGTACGCGTTTGTCTCGTTCATAGGATCATCGTCATTGCTGTTTCATATACACACGCATAGTTATGAAACAATACGCGAATACTTATTATGTATATATATATGGAGAGCGTACGCGTAAATATACACGGAAGATGAAGAAGCAATTATTCTAATGGAGGCTTTCTTTGGTATACCAGAGAAAGAGCGGATCGAGAGACAACTGAGACAAGTGAGGTAATCCATGAATAATGCTTCTCTACCCAGCTTTGTTACCCTCACTCTGTTTTGTCGTATGTCTCGTCCTATACACTCGTTAATATTATGCTAAACTCAGTAATCCTTGAATGCTACGGCACCACCCTCTCCGGCATTGCAATTTGCAACCTCCGCGCGCGTATGTGCATATGCATACACATACATACATACATACATACATACATACATACATACATACATACATACATACATACATACATACATACATACAAAAACTATATCGTATATTAAACTTTCAGCAAAGACGCCTGAATATGTTATGTGAATGCAAATGAATTTACTTGTTTGTGATTATATTTGGACAATTATTCTTTTACTTTCAGCTGTATTGGAAAATTAATGGTTGTTATTACTTGTAGTCATGTGTATGAAATATCAAACACTTGAAAAGATTTTTATTCTGTTCATCACGTAATTTTCCATTATCACGACATCTAATTCGAACAATTCAACTGCTCATAACGAATCATTTCTGTGATTATTTGAAAAACTGTTTTTCATATCCTACTTATTTATAGTTGGATATATGAAAATCACAAAATATCTCATGAGTCTGCGGAGAAAAAAGAAAAGTTCTCGTATTTTTCGCGTCTTTTTCTTTTAGACGGCCATTGCATATGTGTTTCACAAGACACTCACATAATCTTTTTTTTTACTCAAGTATTCTCAGGCGGATTTCGTAATTTTTACGCCGTTGAGAAAGGACATTGAAAAGAAAAGAGGAACAAACAAAAAGAAGAAGGAGGAAAAAAAAGCGTAGTACACAAGAAGTAATCACAATGACAAGAAGTTGGTGGTCGAAGCGAAACCAGAAGGAAAAGTAAGAGCGAGAGAAAGCAAGGTTGGTTGCTGGGATGAAGAAAATTGAAGAGGCAAGCTGGATGTATCGCATGATGCGCGGTGTGCCAAGCGGCTGACGATGCACTTAGCAATATTAGAAAAGCCACCAAGCCCTGCACTGGTGTAGCAGCTACTAACTGCGACCACGACTATAAAGATGACGATATGCCTTCCAGGTTTTATATTCATCATGAAACGACGAAACTGTCGCTCATGTCACCGTCTTTGTAATCACTTTATTGACAACCAATATTTACATGTAAAATATAATATAATGTTGCACTTTACTCTATCGTTTTATTTCAATTTTCTCATTTGCTTTCCTATATTTTTTTATATTTTTTCAGTCTCTCGAAATGAAGAAGATGGAAGAGACGTTTGATAAACTTTATTTGTGATTGATTGATGAACATAACACTACAACCATTATAGTGGAAGCGCAACAGGATCCGCCTCGATGCTTCGTGTATGATGTCAGTCAGTGACGATGGACGTTGTTATAATATGACAAACTAACAATCACATTTAATATTTGACAAGGACATAATATTACAAGCGAGGGCTATTGTTATATTCTCGATATGTGTGTTGATTCAAATGTATTATGTATTAGCCACGGCAGAAATTGGGTCAAAGGAAAATTTCAAAGTGAAGAGAGAAATTATGCTTTCTCTTGCATTTTTTTCATGAATGAATGATGTCAAATTTTCAGAGATTCCTCTATTTCAATTGCAATGATTAATCCTTTCTAATACATACCTAATTATTATAAATTTATTCAAGAATAAAAATACCAAACTAGTGGATCATATTGAGAATTTATTCAATTTTTCATCACGATAATTTTATAACTATCTGAATCTCAATAAATTCAAGCACTATAGTGACATCCATCAAATGAAATCAAACATTTATTCGGATGTATAGTAAATCACAATAAGGTAATCAGAATCTTTTAATCGATAAAACCGCTTTTAAATTCATAATAAATGATTCAATACTTTGACTCAACTGTATATGAATTCAGTGGAGAATCATCTCACGAGATCATCAACAATATACACTTGAGCATACATTAATTCACTTGACATCGTTCGGAAATTGATTGAAATTCATATGTGTGAAGCAATTAAACGGCGAAGAATAATCAGAATCTTGATAAGTTCAAGATTGTGTAATCAATATCCGACTTACTTATTCTCACAATAAAAAAATGTTGATTCACAGGAGAAAATTTGTTGTAACCAGAAAAAATAATAACTGTCCTCTTGCATCTAGTCACTTGGTTAGTGAGTCTGGGAGGAATCAAATTGTGAATGAAAAAATATAGAAACAGGAAGCAAAGAAACGGGACGGTGAAGAAGATAGAACAGAAAGATGAAATGAGAATAAGCCAAGCGAGTCGCGACCGTTTGTCATGCAAATACGCTCTGACCTGGTCAGAAAAAAAATGAAATGAAAAACTCAAATAGTAATTTGAAGAATGAATTGAAAAAAAAGCAGATACATGCATGAAGCAAAAGAAAAAGGAATAAAAATTCCAATTTAAGATTACATTATCATCTTTTTTACTCTTTCCACTGCGCTGGAAATTATCAGAGGCTAGGAATTGGAATTTAAATTTAACAAGTTACGATGACTAAATAAAATTAGCATATTAGTATATGAATGGGATGTATGAGTTTGAAGTTGCCCGAGGGTGTTTCGAATTGGTCCAGCGTGCACGGATAAGAGTGAGAGGATATATAAAGGCCGTCCCCTTTCATGTACTGAAGTCGCATCGTCGTCTACATTCGCAAGAGATTCGCATATACGAGCACATGAGGGGTACTTGCAAGCTTTATATGTATATACACATACAGGCATATATAAGTTGAAAATGGCGTAATAGTATAACTCGGGCAGTTGCCTCCTCCGTGTCGACTTCACATTTTTGACCCCGTTCAATGAATCGTCTGCGTTGCCGTTTTTATTATTCTCTCTCCGTTCACGATTTCTCCCCATCTTTATTTCCTCGTTCACTTAATCACCTTTCACTCTTCGTCATGTCGACAAGTCACGATGTGTTTGTGATAAAGTTTGTGGAGCACTTGGTTTATTTGGCGGTGCTGTAAATTATCCGACATTGAGATAAAAAGAAGATGAAAAATTAAAATAAATTAATGTGAAAACGGGAAAATGACCAAATTATGTACAGTATAAGTATGTATATAATGCAGAAGACTGTAAACAAGAGTGGTTGTATGATTGCGTATCATTGCACGGGATTTTATTTCATAGCAACCTCCAGACGGGAAACATTGATAGCCTGAGGAAAGGCGGGTAGCATAGATTGAATCGCACCTTGGGGACGTGCGGAGCATATAGTGCGGGAAGGCATGTGAACGACAAAGGATATCAATATGGATGTGTAGCGTGTAGAGGTTTATAGGTGTGTGTACGTATGTAGGATCAAGTAGGATGTGAAGTCTATGAAGGATGAGATTTTTGAGCAAGCAACTGCCTGTCATATCTCTATGTGATATTCACTTTCTCTTAGAGTCAAAATCTACTCGCATATCAAATTTGCTCAATAATACAACATAGTGATAATTAGAAAAAATTTCACATTACTTTTCATGCTAATTATTGGACAAAAGCGATAATGAATTTGTTTGAGGTAGAAAATTTATTTTTCATCATAATATGTTGGATTATGAAAATATTAAATTTTTTTGTTTTTTCTTTGTTTGTGTTATGAATTTTATGTATATTTATAAATATACATTTCTGTTCTCTATTTATCTTCCATTTCCAATTTGTGTATCAATCATGGAAAAAAACAAATTCAGTTACACTCAATTGTCAGTAAAATGAATGTGGATGAAATAATTTGCTCGTCAACATTGTCAATTTGTCTAAGAATGATAGAGTTTGAAGAAGATGAACGTGACAGGGAGGTGAAAACTGTACTTCGAAGACGATTGACAGAAAAGAGATAGAGGAACAACGACTATGACAGATATAAGAGAAAAATAAAATAAATAAATGAGTAAATGAAAAAGAAAAATGCGAAGAACGAAAAGTGGTATTCGGTTTTGGGGCAATAAGAAGAGAAAAAAAAATGATGAAAAAAGGATTTGGTGTTGGGTATGTGAAGGGAAGTGTATAACTGGGCGGATAACGGATCGGAGTGTCGCGCGGGATCGATTGGCACGGCAAAGGCAGTTTGAGAAACTGGAAGGACATAAAGGAGATTGGACGAGGGTGCTCGGGGTGGGCGCGTGCAAACCCCCATGGGTTTGCTATACTATATCTCGCAGCTTGCGCTACGTCGCCTAACTTTCATCTGAGCTATAACATCACTGAGAACTTTCACTCTTGCTCTTTCTTTCATCCTTCTCATCTGTCTTATATCTTGTCTAAATTCAGGTATTTTAACCATCATCCCAACCTAGTGTCGTTCTTGAGTCTTCTTCATTTGTAATGTAACTATCTTTCTCTTTCTCTCACTACAATCTAAACTCTAAACAACCAATTGTGAATTCCCTCCATGCAATCGATGCTTTGAATGTAATGTGCAAAAAGATATGCAAATTTCTACCTAATTATCTCACACGATAATTCGTGAAACAGTGGAAAATAGAAGCTTTCATATTATCAATATTGTCTATTGATGATTGATAAATAAATGATGACTATTAAATCTGAATATATTAGAATCATGAAATCTAATGAATTGTATTTGTCGACATTATTCTTGTTCGCTTTCATTTTATTTTCTCGTTGCTCTTTACCGCATTCATTATTATGTGAACAAAAATATTTTTATTCAATTTCCAGCATTGCCTGTGGAATTCCATTTAGTGATAAATCAAGAAGTATTCAAACAAACCACTCAGCTTCGGGATATTACCAATGAAAGTTTCAAATATCAACGATATCTTCGACAATTGTGACTGAAAACTGTTGTCAAATATAACTCAGCCTTGAAATATTTATATTATACTTAAATTCTTATCAATTCACTTTCATCAATATGAAATAATCTTCTTGATATGTTCGACTATTTATCTACATTTTGTTGCTGAAATTTTTGGATGATTGCTACTTTTTACGTTTTATTCATCCTTGTTTGCGTTGGTCGTTTCAGTAATTTTTTTTCCATTTTTTCCCCATTTCTTTTTTTTCTTCTTTTTTTTTTCAGAACGCTAGAGAACCACGTAGATTTTCATTAATTTGATTTTAAACTGGTTTCCGCCAGTGCGTTGATATATATTGAAATACATATATGTAGAAAGAAAAGCTACCTTCGTGCACACAGTAAACGATATAAATATTCCCTCTCGTGTTATAGAGCGAGTGCAGGAGAAAAACGGGATGTGCACAATAGCGAATGAGTTCAGTATTCGGTGTTTCAATTGCACATGTGTGTGCGACGTCAATTGAAACACAATACATTAATGTGTATACATGTATAAAATGTATCTATTGTTGGAGATTGTAACATTATGCAAGTGATACTGCTTTGTCCACCAATGATTATCAAGAGAATTTCTACTTGTATCTGTTACGAAACTTAGTTTTTCTCTACGAGGAGTAGATTTTTTCTTGAGTGCATAAATCATTACAAAGGTTGTTGTTATTGAATAGTTAAGAATTTTTTTGTTCATGCATGTGAGAGTATATATTTGATACGAGTGAATGTTCCCTGAAAAATTTCAAATACCATTTACTTGAGGTTCATTTTCTTTCTAACTAGCTGACGTGATAACTTGGAATTGAATGTAACAATTAGACCAACAGGAACCCCATTTAAATGACGAATAAATTTTCTATCGTATTTTTTATCCTCTCTTCATTATGATATTTGTTGATGACTCTTGTAGGGACATGAAATATTCAAATTAATAACTTTCACTATAATTCAAACGATTCATATAAATAAAGTATATTGGAGCTTGAAAAGAATTAATAACCCCTTAACAGAGTTTTCAAATTTTCATATTTTATGCAACATACAATAGTTACTGACAGATATGATATCAAATGGGAAACAAAGCTGGTGTGACATAGTGAACAATCCATGCGCGTGTAGTATCGAATAAAAAATGTGATATGGATATAACTGAATACATATGTACAAATGTTTATGTCTGCATATATGTATAGAGAAATAATGTAATATATGTATGTGTATTATATACAACTGTAAATTATGTATGTTGGTATGGTATGTTGCTATGGATAGCGAACGCGACACGCGCACGTATTCATTCACCACTCCCCTTTGGCCCTGTGGCCCTTTGGCCAGACAACACGAATAATCGGCCGGATGTACTCCGTAAATCGTACCACTTGCTCGTAAGAAACGTGATTTATAATGTCCGGTTTGTTATGCACATATACGTACACTTGTACATATATACAAATTCAGTGAGCTTTCGCTTTTTATATATGTCGACTCAAATGAAATTTTTTGTGTTTTTTTTCAACTTATTTGGTATAATCGATGAATCAGACATTTATCTGCGAAATATTCAGTGTATATAATTCAATATACATATGATTTTGTTTTGATACACATATAAATAATATTGTAATGTACACAGATAAAAAGTATAAAAAAAAAGTGAGAAACGTGTAAAAAGAGTAAAAATAATGGAGCTTGAGTATACGCCAAATTCATGTGCATTGTTATATTCTACTCACATCCCCCCCCCC
>JAPYZF010000444.1:0-54184 GCA_030523045.1 Meteorus cinctellus | reverse complement strand
AGGTCAACCTGGAATAGGAGGATTCCCAGGGCAACCAGGTCAACCCGGACAGGGAGGACAAGGTGGACAGGGCGGATTCCCTGGTCAACCTGGGCAAAACGGACAGAGTGGTTTTCCTGGCCAACCAGGTCAACCTGGACAGGGAGGCCAAGGTGGGCAAGGCGGATTCCCAGGTCAACCAGGTCAACCGGGTCAAGGAGGACAAGGTGGAGTAGGTGGTTTTCCTGGTCAACCGGGTCAACCGGGACAGGGAGGACAAGGTGGACAGGGTGGATTCCCAGGTCAACCTGGGCAAAATGGACAGGGTGGGCAAGGGGGATTCCCTGGTCAATCGGGCCAACCTGGACTACCTGGACAGGGTGGAGCAGGTGGCGCAGGGGGATCCTCCGGGCAAGGAGGACAAGGTGGTACTTCTGGACAGCCCGGACAAAAACCTGGAATTCCTGCGCCAGGATGTTTAGCTGATCGTGGACAATTTCCAAGTCCAAATAATTGCGCTAGTTATTTAAATTGCTGGGATGAAACTGTGATTGAGCAACAATGTCCCGATCAATTGCTTTTCAATGACGCTACTGGCGTTTGTGACTTTGAACAGAATGTCGATTGTGGCAATCGGCCCGGACCTACCCCTAGTGAGTCACTTTAATAATTATTTTCATTTTTTCGGCGCCACCCCAACTTTCATGATACCTTGAATACCCATTCAATCGTACAGCCTACAAATGTTGAAATACATCTTTGCACTGATATTCCACATGAATCTGATATGAACGTTATATAGAGTTAGTTGCAACAACCATACTGTGATGAGTAAAACATCAATGTTATACATATTCTAGAGCCATCTTTACCAACTGGCTCACGGAGATGTCCAGATTTGAACGGACGTTACAGAAGCCAAACCAACTGCTCGGAATTCTACGTTTGCCTGTCTGGAAGTCCAATCAAATTCAGTTGTCCACAAGGCCTGGTCTACAATGACGTGAGTAGCACTCTAAAGTTTCCATAGACGCCTGATAATCCCATTTTTGGGACGTTAAAAAGTTGCGTGCAATGACATTAGCAATCACCACGGAATACGAACATTAAGATTCTACAGAATTATCTTAAAGGTCATCCGTTTACTCCCACATGTTTGGAATATTATGGATGCCATTGAAATTATTTAAATATTCATAGTGGTTGCTGTCGTCCAACTTACACTCATGCGCTGAATTTTAAATTGAAATCTTAATAATAATGTTTACTATTAAAATATTGCAGGCGGTGGCAGTCTGTGACTATCCTCATAACGTTGATTGTCAAGGAGCATCAACACCAAGTCCAATCTCACCATCAGAAACCGATGGCAATACTGATACCGCCACAAGCGGTTCATCCGGTGATATCGGATCACAACAAATAACAGAGACGACGCATCAGCCACCGCCAGTAACTTTCCCACCAGGTCCTTATCCACAGAATCAATGGGGTTTCCGATCATATTCCCGTGATGCGTGGAATCAGCGACCCGTAGCTTCTCAACTCGAAATAGACCGTAATCAAATGATCTATGAGAATACGGATCACGCGCAAAACGATCTATTGGTACATGATTCTACAGAAGTCACAACAATCAACAACCCGTGGACGGTTATCCATGCTATACCCGCCGACTTGACAAAGGTTCCCTGCGAAAATGGAAAAATTCATCGACTGGATGATGCATGTACTAGTGTCGTGGTCTGTAGAAACAACAGATCGATACTCGTTAGATGCGACACGGGACTCATCTATGATTATCCTTCTGACTCGTGCCGACCCTTCACAGTGGCTAAATGCTATTAAGCTTCATATTTAATTAATTATAAAATCATCTACAACTATCAACACATCTCATCTCGCAAATAATGTTTGTAGCTGAATAAATAAATTATGACTGGTTGTTTAAACTATTCACCTAATTTACGCGGTTTGATCATTTACTTTCTTTATATTTTACCTTGAAATATCCTAATCATATGGAAAACCACTCCAATATTGCGTGAAGGAATGTATCGTACTTTCATCGATAAGACCTATCTAATATCCTAAGTATGAAGAAAAATGTGATATTTGGATTCCCCTCACTACCTTACAACTTCTTCGACAAACAGTTATTGATTGCATACATACAGAGTCTGCTATAATTATCACGATAGGATGTATGGTAAAAGCGAGCTCCCCATCAACTTTCAATAATACAATTACGATAATATCCGATGGCGAAATGAGCAGCTTCATATAAGGATTGGGTCAAGCCCAAACACATTTTGAGCTTCAAATAAAAATACACGCAACTACGGATCCTTATGCTCGTATAAATATAGATTGGCCTAACATTGCGATTGAATTGCATACATCGGGTATATGAAAATCACTCTGTATTTTGTCTATGTTACACATATCACGTTGAACAAGTATGTTCTATACTAAAGCATTTATTCTCATCACTTTTCATATACCTGTTCGATTGAATTTTCATTTTGTTCGCCGTTCCTTTCTACCACCGTCTCTGTCGCCCGCGCCTGTAAACCATCTACTTGTTTTCGAAATTATTTCCGCATCACCAATTTCATGTTTTTCTCGTAAGACATCTGAAATTATTTGGATTTTTAAAGAGAAACATTTTGACACTAGACTGCACTCTGCCTTCATACAAACCTTTAACATATTGAAAAGTGTGTGTATCCCCGAAATTCCGTTTTTTTATTCCCCGTATTTTCTTGCCGCAAGCGCTGTATTGCATTTGCAAATCTTTTGTAAGTAAAGCTGACAATATACATCCAATGCTACTGCTCAAAGAACCAGAGCCAAAGCATAAACTCGTCATCAATGATTTCTACAACGTATCAATAGAATGGTTTAGTCAATGAGAATGTCAATCATTTCTGTACAAGAAATAAACATTTATCTTGTGTACCATAGCAATTTCTTTCGATGGATCATCCGCTATAGAATTGTCGAATGTACAAAAACTTTCAACGCTCTTGAAAGGCAACTTAACGCCTAATATTTCTCTATCATCTGTAAAACTGGTTCCTAGTGGTCGACTCGATGAACTTATACGACTCTTGAGATCTTCATATTTACGAACAATATCATATAAGAGACTCCGTTTAGTAGATTCTAAATGACGTGACCACCGTTGTTCCATCTCCTGTAATTCGTCTTTGAAGACAGAGTATATTTTCGCTACAAATCAATGAGAAAATTGTCTTTCATCGGGCAAAATAACTGAAATTCACATAAACATTATCAATCCATGAACTCGCTTACAATTTTGGATATTCTGATTTGTAGTTTGTTGCTTGTCTGCCAAAAGAAAAAAGCAAATAGAAATTTTCAAACACAAATTTCAAACGCTGTTTTTCATAACTATAACTCTCCTCGCATCTGTCCATACCATGTGAATCACCATTAAATGAATCCGGGTTCAATCTTCTTTTTTTAAGAATCGAGCCTCCCGTTGTGCAATCACCTGCTTCAAACAAATACGAAGTAAAAAGGTATTAAAAATGTGTAATGGTTTCCAACAAAAACGTATTCTCTTTTTCTTTACCCTGAAAATCAGGAGAGATTGATATCGGTGTGTTTCTAAGTGGGACAAACTCATTGCTACTCATTTCTTCGCATGCAATATCATTTGTATCACCCTCAATTGCAGGAGTGCTATCAAGCCAACTAGGCTCACAATGAACTTCTTTTTTTATCCATACGGCAACATTTCCATAGCTCTCACCATGATCTGTATTGGTTGATTCTGACCTATTCCGCGCTGTGTCACCAATAACTGTTTCAGTTTGACAATAATCATCACTTATTAAATTTTCGGCAGTACATGGAAGATCGAGGTAGCCTTCATCCCTTAATATAATTAGTAATTCAGTTAGAATCTCTCCTTTCATTGAAAACGAATGTTTTACTGCCCAATTCTTGAGCTTTACTGACAGTGGAATTCTACGTTGCTCTGGTGAATGGATTGTATTAAATACAGATTGATTCGTAACTGATAATATATCTGAATCACCATCCAAATTTGTGTTATCTGTATTACTATTATTAACCGCATCTTTTAACAATATTTGACAATAATCATCGAATAATTCAGTGCCATCGCTGCATGTTAAATCAGCATTATTTGTATCTAAATTTAGGTTAGAATTGGTCGATGCTGTTGATTTAAAACTAGTACTTTCATTCCACACATGTTTTTCTCTACGTCTCATATCCATTTTGTTATTCTCCAAGTCACAACACTTTTTCGTTGAATCACGCTGTTTTCGTAAGTGATTATTAGTTCGTTTCATTGTTGTGTGTACTCTAATGTCAGTGAACAGTTCCTCTATGAGTACATACGTTATATATATATATATATTGTATGTGGACGATAAACGGTGAAAATGTCGGTAAGTAGATGTGCTCTTTTACCCTCTACTTCAATATTCTTCTAAAAAAGAAGAATATTGAAATAGCGGTAACCGATACTTTTTGGGCGCTCTAGAAAGAAGGCTCTAAAGATAAAACAACTGATGCAAGTTCAATATTATTCGTAGGTTTTAAATTTCTTAATATTTCGTCAAATTTTATTGGCAATGTCGATCGCAGTTGCAGTTGAAAAATAGGCAGGTAATGAATGGGCGTTCGAGTGATCAACATTCACGGCCTCAGTGTGAGACGAAGATAAAAGCTGAGGAAACATTCCAAAGTACAGGAAGTCATTTCAATAATCGAATAGGTTCGAAATTGTGAACTTTCTGATGTATATACGATGAGGATGCAAGTCAACCACAGAAATAACTTTGGCTTTTTGTTCCGGCATTTTCGCAAATCGCATTGAATTTTATACGCAGTAAAATAAGGTGAGAAGGAAGCGGTACGATTATTCGAACGTGTGATGCTACGTATGAATTGAACTGATGAGTTATGAAATGACCTTTAACGCCAATTCATATGGATTATAACCAGATTTCTGGTTTCTGATAGAGCTTCTACACCATTTAAAAAAATTCGTCTTAAGAATTCGCAAGACGAAGATATTTGAAAGTAAACAAATATGACTCGCGGCAGCAAAATTCTTCCCCACCGAGTTGCATATGCATCTTCTGCCCTTAGATTCCCTATTCCGAAAGCACATCAAACCTTTATCGTAATTCGATAATTGTAGAGATGAGGAATAAGCAAAATCTGAATCTGTTCTTCATCTATTTGACGAAAAATTTATATACTGAAAACGTGGATAGATGACGGGCGTAGAGATGATTCGAACTGTAAGTATGAATCATTTGACAGTAATGAACGGCAAGGTTTGAGGAGATTGAATGGAATTGAGACTCAGAAATAATACGACGATCTTCACTTCGAAGACTATACTGTTCAGAAACGTTTAAAATTCAACAATTCTCAATGATGTCATGTCCAATTTCAAATAACTATTTGCGAGTAGAGCGTTGAAGGCAATTGTATACCGAATAAGAAATCTTGATCAGCTGAAAAAAGGTTGAGAACTTTTCGCAAATGAATGAAATGATGCATTCATACTATAACTCACGCGAACAAAAGATTGGAGAGAGGCGTCGATGATGCTCGTGCTGCTGAATTTAATGGACTTGAGGCTCCGAGTCATCATTAAATGGATACTTTTTTTGCTGCCGTGATTCAAAATATACCACTGCGTATCATAAAGAGAGCGACAGAAAGATGAGCTCTAAAATGAAATGTGCACACATCATAAGGATAAAGTATCATCAGTTAGAGTATTCTCATTGCAAATTACATCATCTATGACTTCAGTTCCTGCAAGACATAACAAAAATATTTGGAAAAATAGTACGGAGGTATACATCAGGGTACTGAAAAAAGGCGGGCTGAACAGTGGAACTTGCGCAAGCACATAGACGTTGACACATAGTAGAATCATGCTCGAGCCATATTGAGCGAAAATTATTGTCCGAAAAATTTGATTCGATTCAGCCGCAAATCTAGAAAAATTATTTTCTTTCATTTCAATGTTCCAAGAGCCATTTGGCATCACAAATATTTCATCAATGATATATGACTCAACTGGTATATCAACAGATGATGGCGAATCCACTTAGTAATGAATACTTTCTCCATGTGTTCTCTAATCACCTCGTGATATTCAGACTTTGCGAGCAGTTGTGATCCCATTGTTCCGAGTCTCGTACGTATACGATATTGCAACAGATTGAGTTGAACAGAAACTTGCAATATTATGCCAGGAACGAATGTATCATAACCCATGGTCACCACAGCAGCGGTATAATGACTGACGATTTC
The DNA here is from genome assembly GCA_030523045.1 of Meteorus cinctellus. Classification (NCBI taxonomy): domain Eukaryota; kingdom Metazoa; phylum Arthropoda; class Insecta; order Hymenoptera; family Braconidae; genus Meteorus; species Meteorus cinctellus. The sequence continues at coordinate 47,866 of JAPYZF010000444.1, read as the reverse complement.
ATAAATGAACATCCCAATATATTGGATATTAGATGTGATAGTAAAAGGTCTCCAAGCATTGATCCACAAAGTTCGCTGTGGTACACAAATAATCAGAGTCATCAATAACATGACACCTAATGCAATCATCATCATCCACATGTATAATTTCGTCCTGAATCTGAAATAAGAAATAGAAACAAGAATCATTTCAATGACTTATTTTTGTTTCAAACAGTAACTACCGAATCTTTCCATTAATCTTCTCTTTTATTTCTTCTTCATCTGGACTGTCAGCATGAAGTGAATCACTCTCCAAAATCTGTAGAATCCGAAAAATACGTGTGCGATGTACCAAAATTGTAATCATTTTGCCGCACACAGTTAAGATCGAAAAAATCATGGTACATCTATCGACGATGTTAGTGATGTTATCGAATGACATTGTGAGACTAATCAATTCCGCCATAGTCGTTAGAAAGATGAGAACAAATATAAAAACTGTGTATAAATTGTAGAGGTGATACTTCCATCCTGAGAACCAGGTTTGCGGTCGCCACAATCCACAATATGTAAATATGGTGAGACTATAGTCAAGCGATGACATGAAAAAGTCGAGCTTTTTACGACTTCAATATTGACAGAGTACTGAGAGCGTCTGCAATACCGCAATCCCTACAAAAGAAAAACAAGGGTGAATATATAATGCAATAATACCCACCAGGTGACTTGTATTTCAGTTCATGAAGAAATTTTTACTTTGTTCGGGAAAAACTCCGACAAGAGTGAAAAAAGCAAGTCCTTAATAATTCATCACTCATATTCAATCGACAGTTTTTTTTTTTTTTCGTCTTTCCTGCCGTATATCGGAAAGAAATCTATCCTATAATCACATCAACAATTCATGTATTATCGATGGGGAGGAATATTGTCATTTTGTCGTATGAAGAAGGGAGAAGTTGTCACGCAATCAGCCATTGTAATGTCGAAACTGATAGAGGTAACATCGTACCATACCCGAGTCTCCGGGCGTGGAACATTCCATTCATACACTAACTGCTGCCAAGTTGAGGAGATATCAAATTGTCATGGATATGGAGTTTCGGAGACATGGGTGATATGTATTCGGAATGTTCTTACCTTGTTTGATGAAAGGATGGTACCATAAGTACCGTTATGAGCTCAATTTGAATTAACAATGCATGTGCTGAATACACTGGTTTCTTGGGGCACACATAATTGCATTAGGTTTTTGGGTAATGATGAATTACCAGCTAGGTAAGTTCCTATTCCATTTTCATTGATGTTTGTCGCAATCATTTCAACAAATCTCACTTATATAAGCGTTACTATAACTTTGATTTTAGTTCATCTAGATTGGCTCCACATCGATTATCTTACTTACAAAAGTACGGCTTTATAACTTGTGAAGTTTGAAGAAAAGACTGTGTATGTGAAATGATAATTCGGTCAACGTTGGATGGAGTAATTCAATGAACTTCTCTGAAGGAAATATTCGTGATAGAAAACTTTCACGATTATTTATTCTACTTGCAGTTTATGATAAAGCTGTAAGTAGATTAGAAGTGCGGCCGTTTTTTCTTCTATAAAGTTCTGCCAAATCGCGGAACGTATTGTTGTATTTGGAAAAATGATGAGAGATTTTGTGGATCGTATAATGTCAGTCCTGATTCCCCCGGAGTTTATCATAGATAATGAGTATCGATATCAGTGATATAGAATAATAACTTACCACTTGTAGCTATCCGGATTGGTTTTGATGATGTAACATAGAAGGAAAATACAATCGCGGTTTACATGATTGCAATTATGTTCAATGTTACTTGAACCACGCGATTATTCTGAATAAATCCGTTCTCCCTATATTTCATTACGATGTAAAATTTGTGAGGAAATGATGAACGCTTCAAGATGATGAAATAGGAATTTAAATATATATCTGCTGTCCGATAGAGACTTCCCACATGACTGCGAACGTTAGAAGAAATTGGAAAAAAAATGCAACCACAAAATGTGGGACTTTTGAATGTACGACATATTTGGCTAAGCATGAATAACATCGAGTTATAACACAGATATATAACAAAAATAATTCCTGTATGGAGATTTCCGTTAAGCATTGTTTGATATTGGACAACTTCCGATGATTTCGTTCACCACATAAATTCACTCATCGTAAGATAGTCGTTGTAAACAATTATATGCAGAATAGGAAATCTTCACCAACTGGAAAAAAATTTCAGGTTTATTTTGAATGAATGAGAAAACACATTAAGAACGACTTACGCGAACAAAGGATTCCAGAGAAGTCTCGATGATGCCTCCACTGGTAAATTTGATTGGCTTCAAACTTCGGGTCATCATTATATTTATACTTTTTTTACTGCTGTGATTCAAAATATACCAGTGTGTCTGGTAAACTGAACTGCAGAAAGCGGAGCTCTGTAATTGAAATGCCTGTATACTAACAATAAAACAATATTAGTCAATAGCATTTGATTGCAATTTACATGATCCATAACTTCAGTGCCCACGAGGCATAACAGGAATATTTGCGAAAATAAAATACCACTGAACACCAGGGTCCTAATAAATGGTGGACTAAACAATGGCACTCGCGCAAGAGCATATATGTTCACACACAATAGAATCATACTCGTACTGTATTGAATAAATATCAGAGGAGAAAAAATTCTTTTCAATTCAGCAGCAAATCTAGAAAAATCATTCTATACTTCTGTTCAATGTTCTTCTAGCCGATTTGAATGTCAGAGCATTCTGGATATAACACTCAACTGATATATCAAATGATGATGTCGAATCCAATCGGAAATTATCATCTTCTCTGTATCAGCTCTATCCTCATCGTCAAAATTTGATTTCTTCGACGATCGTGATTCCATCGAACTGAGATTTGTGTGTATTCGGTATTGCAACAAATCAAGTTGCGCAGATATGTGCAACATCATACCGGGCACAAGAATGTCATAAGCCATGGCCACCATGGCGGCAATATAATGTCCACTAATCTCGTAAATCAACATCAATATGAATTGAGTATTTGTTGCAAAGTGGAAGGGCACCCAAACGTCGAACCACACAATTCTTTGTGGTATCGAAATAATCAAAGTCATATATAGCATCGCCCCTAAGGCAGACAATTTCATCCATATAAATAATTTCGACCGAAATCTGTAATGAAAATGATGGAAGCATTAATTGTAACGATGAATGATTTCTCTACGTTCATTTCAATACCTGATCGTTTGATGGATGTTTTCCAGTGCTGCCTCTTCACCAGAATTCTGGCCGCAGAAAAAACCGCGTTCTAAAATTTTGAGCAATCGAAGAATGCGTGCGCGGTGCACAATGAGTGTTGTGATTTTTCCACAAACATTAAATATCGCAAATATCATAGTGCAACTACTAGCAAGTTTTTCAATATTATCAAAAGACATTACTAGAGTGATAATTTCTAGGAATGTCAAGGAAAAGACAGGAAAACTTGCAAAAATTGTATATACATTGTAAGAGTAATATTTCCATCCTGACAACCAGCTTTCTGGTCGCCAAATCCCGAGAACTTTGAAAATGGCAAAGCTATAATTGAGGGATGACATGATAGCTTTGAGTTATTGGCGATTTGACTGTTGTGAAAGTACTGGAAGGATTGACGATAATGACCTTTATGCGGGGAGAGAATAAAAAGGCGAATATATCATCCTCCACGTGACTTTTATTTTAGTTCTTAATATAGAAATTATGTCTGCCTTTGAGAAATATTTCTTTCGTCATTTTTCCGTCACCATAGTACTCAATAATTCAACGTCTATATTGTGAAAACTATGATTACATTCTCTACTCCAGATTGCATATCGGGAAAAGTCTATCCTATATTTATGTTAAAAAATGCAAGATGTATTGATGGAGTAAAACACTGTCATTGTAACTGATAGGGAGGGGGTGAGTTCTACGATGACTCTTGGCGTTGCGCAAAGTGACAATAAAAGACATCACATCATACACTGGTAACTCATGGGACACACTGGTGAAATCCAAGTCAACGGAATATCGCAAATCCTCAAGTATATAAAAGATTTTCGATGATATGCATGTCATATACTCGCAATATTATTTACCTTAGCTGATGCATTAACCAATACGATGATAATATTATACACTTTAATACAAACAATAATATTTTCCAGGATCAACATAACTCATGCAAGTGAACAACATGATGATCCATACAACAATGATGAATCGCCAGTTTAATATTGAATATGATATTTGGAATAGATAATCACCATGATGAGTGCACTAATAGCTTCAAGAACTCCATCTTATTTTGAGATTTCGAGAGTATGATGATATATTTGGTAAGAATTCAAACTTATTTATTCATTTTCCTTCCGAATCATCATCTTCGGGATTATTTTCCCACTGTCATAGACATCTATTTTCACCCGATAGGAAGAAGTGCATCGCCATATATCCTCGAGGAGTACCTAATGATGCATGAAACAACAACGTACGTTCACAACTTGTTTTCCGTACATTTCAATACTCTATAATTGGTGCAAAAAATCATCATAATGGTTCCCGAAGATACAAATGCTAATGAACATTACTGTGCTTCCACGATTTTATGAGAACTTAAAGTTTGTTCAGCACGATAACAGTCGAGCAAAATTGGAATGTTAGATCAACTAAGTCATAACGACCTTATTGCCGATTGGATGACCAGGATTGCTTACGTATAGTTCACAGGATATAATTTCAAAATATAAAAAGCCCATCTTCTATGAAAAACTTGAATTTTTGGTTTCTCCGAGATCAAATTGCACATGATGAGATATTCTCTGTGAACACCATATGCCAAGTACAGGATCTTGACCGGCTAGAAATATCTAGAAGATTCATTATGGGTGAATGTCATGATACTAATCGTGATGAATAAATGTCATACTATAAATTGAATGGCTACGAAAATAAAAACGCACATTAACAGTTAATGAGGAACACATATGATCTGATATTATTTTATGCGACTTACATCATTCGTATCTTCACTTCCCACGAGGCATAGCAGAAATCTTCGGAAGAACAAAATAGTGTTGAACAATAGAGTTGTGAGACAAAGCGAGGTTTACAATGGTACTTGCATAAATGTATATATGTCATGTTTGGAATGAAATAAGTTTGAACCATACTGGAAAAAAAATCCAGAGAAAATCTTACACATTTTGGCAGCCCATCTGTATTCTTTTGGGTCATATCCAAAGCTTCAAATGGTTATGGATATATTACTGTTATATAAAAAGATGATGATGAATGTTCCCAGTAACGATCCTTTTGTTCTTGTGTTTTTGTTATTATATCGTCATATCTTGGAATATATCTGGTGATTGGGATTCCATTGTTTTGAACGTTGTGTACATCCGTCACTTCAATAAATTGGATTGAAAAGAATTTTCCATTATCATGCCATTATCTCAAAGCAATGTTGTCATCGAAATCATGAGGTCATCGAAAAGCATGAAAAGTTATAAAAAATACCAGTAATCCACATTTTTTGTGTGTAGTTTCAAAGGAATGGGAGTTTTGAAATAGGACGTTATGGAAAATTACAGAAAAGTGCAGTAATCCATGTAATTTAGTCCAAAATTTTCCATAAAATGGCATAGTCTTGACAAAGGAAATCATGAAGTCCCATAGAAAAATGTAGTTTATCAGAGGAGCTTGTGGATTTATGCCAAGTCAGTACTTTTTCTTTCCGATTTCATGAACATCTATTTTGTTCTATGAATTCCTATGAAAAAGGTCCCAAGCGGCACATTTTTTTGTACAAAGTAGAAGAAAAGAATAGATCTTTAGGCATACTTTGTCACAAAAATTTGTTTCCGCCAAGGATTCAGAATTAAGCTGTCGAGAACTTTGGAGATTGTCATAACTTTGCATGAGATATTCGGCGACAGATGTACCATAGCATTGAAACATTGTTATCCGTCTTATGAAGAACGGTTATTCACACCAACAGAATAACGAGATAATTCGCTCTACAATGATCGATCTTGAGCAGGATCCTGCCTACGGAGACGCACTTTTGATATCGGAAAACCTAATTCAGAAGAATAATAAATTTCTTCTGTTGAATTTTCATTCACTATCTACCGATTTTTCAGATTAATGAACAGCACTTCAGAGAAAACAGATTATCGATGCGATGACAGCTTGTAAAAAATTAGTAGATGAGTATGTGATGTCTTGACAACGCAACTATCGAAAATGGTGTGTATTACATATACCGGCCAATTGTGAAAAACATTAAGCTGTAATCTGAGTCTACTTCCCTACCGTTATAATAGACTTCTTGCAATTTCATTCACTCTCGGTCATTGTGAGGAAAAAAAAAATTACACCAACTTATACTTTCAAGATTGTACTCAAAAATGTGCAAGATGTGTAACTACACACTCGGCTTTATGACTCATTGTTATTCCATTCTCTAGAACATATCATGAATTCACGGATACTTCAGAGAAATGAAATATGAATGAATCACGCAAGTTCATTTTCTTTGTGATGGTGTTGCCAGTTGATATTTGAAATTGATCGATTTCTATTCCAAATGTCTCCGGTATGATTTCAATATTCGGGAGTGAACATTTGCAAACAATTATACGCCGTGTAAGAAATCTTGACCAACTGAAAAAAGAGCAACAATATATTTCAAACAATTAAAATAATTCGAGTATAAAAACTTACACGAAGGAAAGAGTCCAAAGAAGTTTCGATGATGCCAGCAATGGTAAACTTGATTTGCTCGAGTGACCGAGTCATCATGATACACATACTTTTCTTATTCCGATGATTCAACAAGTACCAGTGCGTATTGTAAATAGACCGACTGAAATAAGTACTCTGAAATTAAAAATATATCCATCATGAGAATTTGGTGTCATTGTAGGAATTAATTTTTTTTGTAATTTACATCTTCCATAACATCAGTCCCTGCAAGGCATAGTAGGAATATTTGTGAGAACAACATAGGATTGTACATCAGAGTTCGAATGAATGCCGGGCTGAATAGTGGTTCTTGACTAAGTGCATATACATTAACACAAAGTAGAACTGTGCTTGATCCATATTGAAGACAAATCAAAGGCGAAAAAATGGCATTCAACTCCGCAGCATATCTAGAAAAATGGTTTTCTATCTCTTATTGAAGTTTTTCGAATGGTTTGAAACGCCACAGTCCATTCGATTATGATTACGGCACTCAACTGATATATCAAAAGATGGTGCTGGACCCAATTGGCCATCATGTTTTCTTGCCTACAGTCTCCATTCTGATCTTGATATTCAGATGTGTTTGGTGAATGTGATTCCATTGTTTTAAGTTCCATACAAATCCGATATTGCAACAACTGAAGTTGTGCCGAAATTTGCATCATCATTCCGGGTACAAATGTGTCATAGGCCATCGCCAAAGTACTCGACGCAATGTAATGACCAAAAATTTCGTGAGTCGTCAGAATAATATACTGGGTATTTGTTGCGAAACGAAACGGCACCCAAATATCAATCCACACTACTTTCTGAGGTATGGAACTCATCAAAGTCATAGACATCATCGCAGCCATACCCAACGATTTCATCCATATGAACCATTTGGATCGAAATCTGCAAAAGAAGAAATGACGTCAGGTAATTGAAATTGCCACTTTCATTATGTTGTTAGTACAGATACCGAATCTTTCGATTGATTCTCTCCAGTGCCGCATCTTCCCGAGGATCTCGACTATGCAATGGATCAGATGTCAAAATTCTGAGCATCCGGAGAATGCGCCCCCGTTGTATGAAAATTGTTACTATTTTTCCACAAACCGGAAATATCGAGAATATCACAACGCAGTTACGAACAAAATTACTAATGTTATCGAATGACATTGTGAGAGTCACCAGCTCGAAAAAAGTCAACGAGAATATAACAGAAACTATAAAAGCTGTATATATATTGTAAAGGTGACGTTTCCATCCAGAGATACAGCTCTGTGGTCGCCACATTCCAATACATTTGAAAATAGTGATGCTATACTCGAGCGCTGACATGGCGATTCTCAAGCTCTTGGTGGTCGTGAAAGTACCGTTTCGGACACTCGTCAATGTTATCGCAACAATGAGAAAAAGGGGTGGATATGTGTAATGCGGTTTCACCTTCTAAGGGACTTCTGTCCAAGTCGTGAACTAATAATAGACACACACACACACACACACAGTTCCCAGTTCCTCGTGGAAAAAACTGTCATCATCATTTTTGCCTTACATATACTCAATTATTCATCATTCACATTGAATATCCGATATTTCTATTTCTTTTTCGCATGACATATGTGGAAATACGGTTTCTTTATTTTGTAGAGAATCAATACGTTATTGATAGGGAGGAACATTTTCATTACAATGTATAGAGAAAGGGTGAATTTTGCTACGATGACTCATTTCTATACCAAGAGTGCAAAGAAGAACATCACGTAGTCCCGTTCACTCTACCAACGTGCAGTACAGTAGTACGCATAAACATAACATAACTAGACTGCAAAAGAAGGATATTAGAACAATTCGACGATATGTATATACGTGTCTTTGTATAAATGGCAGCATATATCTGTGAATTTGGAAGACTTCTTCCTTAGTTGGTATATATTAGTGCAACGTTTGTACCAAAAGTTTATCAAAATGACAATCATTTGTTCCAGAGCAATGTGGTTCATGCATGAGAACAATATGATGATCTATACAAAACGACGGAACTTCTATTGAAACTCACACGCGAGTACTCAAATTTGTCACCTGATCTGACATTTTGAAGGATCAAAAACGAGGTGGATCAATTAACGTTCTCAACTATAATGCCATAGCATCAGGAATTTCTACAAATATGATGTGAATTCACTTGCAAGGTATGTTCTTCTTAATTCCTCAATTCTCATCTTCATTCTTTCCTCTTGATTTTGGCATTTATGTATGTTACAAAACCATAAATGCGGCGTCGTTTCATTTATATTCACCATATAGTGTCTATTGTCTGGGTAAAAGCAGATCTGGACGCTAGAACAAACTAAACTGTTCATCAGCGAAGTCATATTTTCGACAATTTTTACAGATTTACACAATTATTAGTTAGGTATTGGATTTTCTTCCCAATTCATTCGGCTTCATTTTCTAATCACGATTGCTCATTATGATCCATTGGTAGTCTTAGATATATGAGTGATACGACATAGCGCACTATGAGGATGAACCTGAACAGCTATTCTTTACATCAAGTGAAAAAACTTTGAATTAAGCATAGGGCAAACGGAAAACAGATTGTATGTTTATAATTTGTCTATACATCAACAATACATTGCCCGTTATTATAATCGCTCTGAATTATTTAATAAAGAATCGAATTTTATGGTAACTGATACTTTCAGAATTGTACTCAAAACTGTACCAGATGTGTAACTTTTCAGTCCGTTTCTTGAATCACTGTTTTTCCATTTTTTGATGTACATCACAAATTTACGGATACTTTAGACGAATGTAGTGAAAGAAGATTTCTTCTTCCAATGTTGAACAGATCGAACTCTCTGTTTGTTAGCAACTTCGAGGATTAGACAAAAATAAACAAAACAAAATGTTCATACAAAGTATGAGAGTACGCAATAACCGGCATCTTAGCTGAAAAGTATCAGTGAAATTATAATCTATGGGTAATGCAAGTTTATCTTCTCTGTAATGGTGGTGCCAATTGACATTTGAAATTGATCGATTTCCATTCCAAATGTCTCCGGTATAATTTCAATCTTCGAGAGTGAACCTTTGCAAGCAATTATAGGCAGAGTAAGAAATCTTGACCAACTGAAAAAAGATCAACAATATATTCCAAACAATTGAAATAATTCGAGTATAAAAACTTACACGAAGGAAAGAGTCTAAAGAAGTTTCGATGACGCCAGCACTGGTAAACTTGATTTGCTCGAGAGACCGAGTCATCATGATATTCATGCTCTTCTTACTCCTGTGATTCAGCAGGTACCAGTACGTATTGTAAATCGCCCGACTAAAATACGTACTCTGAAATTGATAACATAACCATCATAAAAATTTGCTCTCATTGTGGAAATAAATTGTCTTGTAATTTACATCTTCCATAACATCAGTTCCTGCGAGGCAGAACAGGAATATTTGTGAGAACAGCATAGTATTGTACATCAGAGTTCGAATGAATGCCGGGCTGAATAGTGGTTCTTGACTAAGTGCATATACATTAACACAAAGTAGAATTGTGCTTGAACCGTATTGAAGACAAATCATGGGCGAAAAAATGGCATTCACCTCTGCAGCATATCTGGAAGAATGATTTTTCATATTCTCTTAAATCTTTCGAAATCATTCGAAATGTCACAGAACATTCCATTATGATTGCGGCACTCAACTGATATATCAAAAGATGGTGTTGGACCCAACCAGCAATCATCTTTCCTTGTCTATAGTTTTCATCCCGATCTTGATATTGTAGTATGTTTGTTAAATGTGAGTCCATTACCTTTAGTTGCATATAAATCCGATATTGCAACAGCTGAAGCTGAGCAGAAATTTGCATCATCATACCAGGCACAAGTGTGTCATACCCCATGTTCACAGTACCACTAGCAAAGTAGTGACCAAAAGCTTCGTGAAACGTTATAATGATATACTGGGTAGTCTCTCCGAAACGAAAAGGCACCCAAATGTCCATCCACACTACTTTCTGAGGTATAGAAATCATCAAAGTCATACACAGCATCGCAGCCATACCCAACGACTTCGACCATACGAACAATTTAGATCGAAATCTGCAAAAGAAGGAATGGCGTTAGACAATTGGAATCGTTACACCCATTATCTTGTTATAAGAGGTACCGAATCTTTCGGAAGATCTGCTCCATTGCTTCTTTTTCTTCAGAATCTTTATCACACAGGGGATCACATGTTAGGATTTCGAGCAATTGGAGAATACGTGAGCGACTGACAAAAATCGTTGTTATTTTGCCGCACACAACGATTATCGAGAATATCATGGTGCACTTTCTAGCCACATTAATAATGTTATCGAATGACATCAAGAGAGTAATTAACTCAAAAAAAGTCAACGAGAATATAATAGAAACTATGAAAGCTGTATATATATTGTAGAGGTAACGCCTCCATCCAGAGATGCAGCTCTGCGGTCGCCACATTCCCGCACATTTGAGAAGGGTGATGCTCAACTTGAGCGCTGACATAGAGAAATCGAGCACTTCGTGGTTGTGTTAATACTATTTCGAAAGCATTTGGAAATACTACCCCAGCAACAAGAAAAAAGGGGAGTCTCTGCACGATATTAACATGGTTCTCAGTTTCTCGTGGGAAGAGATGTCATCATTATTTTTTCCTTGCATATACTTAATTATTCATCATTCACATTGAATACCCGATATTTTTATTTCTCTTTCACACGACGTATGTGGACATACAGTTTCGTAATGTGGTAGAGAATCGATACGACATTGATAGGGAAGAATATTCTAATTGCAATGCATGGAGAAGGGGTAAATTTCGCAACGATGACTCATTTGTACGCTGAAATAGGAATACGTCACATCGTTCGGAAGACTCTGTCAAGGTGCAATACAGCAGTATTATATGCATAGATATCACAAACCTACGTGGTAAAGAGAGAATGTCACAACAACTTATGGACATACATGTGTATGCGTGAGTTTGCACAACTGGCAACATATATAATGTGTTAATGTGTAGGATTCGTCCCTTATTTGATAGATATATTAGTGCGAAGTTTATGATAGAAAGTGTGTTTAGCGATTATCATTTGTTTCAAAGCCATGTGATTCATACATGCAGAACAACATGATAGTTTACACAGATACGATGAAGAAATTTCTGTGAAAGCTCACAAGCGAGTACTCAAATTTGGTACCTGATCTACGATTTTGAAGTATGACGAACGAGTTGGAGCAATTTACGTTCTCAACTATGCCACAGTATCGGGAATTTCTACAAAAAAGATGCAAAATCTATTGCGAGGTATGGTCTCTTAATTTTAGCAATTACTATCGTTATCATCTTCTCTTAGTTTTACTATTCGTGAATAACAAAGGAAATAGAGAATTTCTGTACGACACCAATTCGGCTCAGACGGGACCTGTATATTTTGATAGAGTTACTGCCTGTGGTGAAGGCCTATGTGTTTCCGGTCACCATTCATCTGACAGGCAAGAAGTCAAGTAAGAATGTTTAGATTTCAATGAGACATGAAATTTGGTAGGTTGCTCATTCAGATTGATTAGTGTACTGTCTTCTATATAAATCATTTGTTTCTTCGAAATAATATTTCAGCTCTGGAAATCCTTGCAAAAACTATATTTTTTCTGAAAAGAAATTATCCAGTTAATTTTGCACATACATCTTCCAAAAATGCAGGATAAATGTCCGTTTGCATACAAAATAATTGTACAGAATTGAAACTCGATGAATGTATACTTTTTGAGATAATGCATTTTCGTTTAAAGAAAAGACAACTTTTTTTACGAGGACTATCCGGGCTGAAACGTTATCTCAGATAAAGAAATAATTTATATGCAAGAGAATAGTATGACCAGCCTGAATGTGAAACTTACATGATGTTTTATCCTGTTAATGTCTACTAATCTTCACTTCACTTCCTTCCTCTGTGAAATGAATAGTTTCATCACTATCATGTAAGAACTTCATGTTACCTACTTTCACCGCACCGCGAAAACTCTGGCCGGAAAAATTATAGCCAGAAACACATAGGCTTCCACCGTAGGCATCAACTTTATGAAAATATACACGTCGGATCTGTTCTGAATTTGGTGTCACCCAAAAATGCTTCATTCTCTGAATTAATTAGTAGAGCTTGCAGAGCGAACCGTCCACTAGCGAAATCATATTTTTGTCCAGTGTCACTGGTTTCATCTAGTCTAAGCGGTGCTTACACGAAGCCGAGAAATTTTCAGTTTTATCCTCTCCTTGGATGAATCGTTAGGGGTCTTCGTACAGATGGGTATCCCACACCGAACCCAACAAGTTTATAATCAAATTTATTTGTTGTCCCATCAAGTAAATGATTGCAAAGAGCAAAGAGTTCATTGAATGAACATTCAAGAAACATTTGAGATACGACACACCGCGTCATGAATGTCAATATAGATATATATCTGGAGATTTTCTTTCATATTGAACGGTACTCGAACATCGATCTACAGAGACCTTTATGGTATGCAGGTGATAGCATCCATGTCAGTCGTTCTACTTATGGCAATTCACGTCATAAGATGAAGATTTTCTTCAGATAGAGAATCTGGAATAAAATAAAAGGGCAAGGGGCAAGATGCTCTGTGATGACTGCAATGATAGAATTGATAGAAGTAACGTCGTATGATAAAAAAAACATCCAACGTTCATTACAGTAGTACTCGTGGTGCTTATGCAATACATTTAATACTAAGCTATCGAGAACTTTTGAGCTTTTGTATAATAGTACATCAGATATTCGGTGACAGAAGTATCATGGAATTAGGATATGATTATCCGCGATATGAAGAAAGGTCATTTACACCAACAGAACAACGGGGCACTCTGCTCTATAATGATACTGATAATTACTAAAAATAATAGAAAATACTAAAGTTAGCAGACATCTGACAATTATTTTGGAATTTTTTTCATCAAAAAAAATTTTAATGAAAAAAAAAAGTGAAAAAATGCACATGTAGAAAAGTCAAAGTCCATGAGTGCAAATTTTTCAAAATATTTTTCCCTTATTAATTTACTGGTTTGAACCAAAGAATTATTTGATGTCGGCTGACTTCGATTTCCTGTGGTGTTATTACCAATTTTGAGACAATCATGAATGACATCAAATATTTTTGGGTCGACCTGCAGTTGTATTTCAAACCATCCTCGACCGAATTTTAAGCTTGGTGAGCAGCGGTTCGAAGGAGGAAGATTATTAATGCAATGAAAGAAAACCGGATTGTTTCATCACAGTGTGTTTGCGCATCTACAATATGTACTTTCTGCTATTTTAATCGGTCTCAGTTATTTCACAGAAGAAAAAACTTTATGGTAACTTATATTTCGAAATTGCACTTAAATATGTGAAAGATGTTCAACTCAACAGTCCGTTTCATGATTCGCTGTTTTTCCATTTCATAATAGAGATCAGAAATTCTAGATACTCCGGAAAAATAAAGTGTTGGAGGAATTCTCTGCTTGTCAACATTATAATGGTGCCGATACGGAACAACCCGGTATGTTTTGCTGAATAGTATCAGCGAAATTATAATATATAAGTAACACAAGTTTATCTTCTCTGTGACTGTTGGTGCCAGTTAAAATTTGAAATTGGCCGATTTCTATTGCGAATGTCTCCGGTATAATTTCACTATTCGCTGAACCTTTGCAAGCAATTAAACGCAGAATAAGAGAGTTTGACCAGCTGAAAAGAGATTAACAATTTATTTTAGTGAGTTGAAATGGTTTGTGCATAAAAACTCACACGAAGGAAAGAATCTAAAGAAGTGTCGATGATGCCAGCACTGGTAAACTTTATTGGCTCGAGTGCCTTAGTCATCATGATACACATACTTTTCTTACTCCTGTGATTCAACAGGTACCAGTGCGTATTGTAAATAGAACGACCGAAATATGTACTCTGAAATTGAAAATACATGCATCATAAGAATTAGTGTCATTGTAGGAATTAATTTTTTTTGGCATTTACATCTTCTATAACATCAGTTCCTGCAAGGCATAACAGGAATATTTGTGAGAACAGCATAGTATTGTACATCAGAGTTCGAATGAATGCCGGACTGAATAGTGGTTCTTGACTCAGTGCATATACATTAACACAAAGTAAAACCGAGCTTGAAACGTATTGAAGACAAATCAAAGGCGAAAAAATGGCATTCAACTCCGAAGCATAGCTAGAATAATGAATTTTCATCTTCACTCAAATCTTTTCAAACCATTCGAAACATTCATTATAAATACGATACTTAACTCATATATCATATAATGGTGTTTGAGCCAACCAGCAATCATCTCTTGTTGCGTCAATGGCTCATACAGATCTTCAGATTTAGTTATGTTCGGTGAACTTGATGCCATTGTCTTCAATTTCACATAAATTCGGAATTGCAGCAAATGAAGTTGAGCAGAAATTTGCATCATCAGACCGGGTACAAATGTGTCATAGGCCATGGCCACACTGGCAGCAGTGTAATGGCCGAGGACTTCGAGAACCAAGATGACTATATACTGGACATTCTCTGGGAAGTGGAAAGGCACCCAAATCTCCATCCACGGTATATGATGTTTTATGGCAATAATTACAGACATATACAGCATCGCAAGTAAAGCCAGCGACTTTAGCCACATGAAAATTGTGGTTCGAGATCTGTGAAAGAAGAAATGGTGTCAGATAATTGAAATTGCTATTCCTATTGTCTTGTTATAACAGGTACCGAATCTTCCGATTGATTTTCTCTAGTGCCTCTTCTTCTTCAGAATTTCGACTACAAAGTGGGTCAGTCGTCAGGACTTCGAGCAATCGGAGAATGCGTCCGCGTTGAATGAACATTGTTAGTACTTTGCCACAAACAGTGGATATTGAGAATACCATAGTGCACTTTTTAGCGGCACTACTAATGTTATCGAGTGACATAACGAGAGTAACCAACTCGAAAAAAGTCAACACAAACAAAATAGAAACTATATAACTTCTGTATATATTATAAATATATCTCCTCCATCCAGAGACGCAGCTATCTGGTCGCCAGAGTCCAAGAAGTTTGAAAAGGGTGATGCTAGCACCGAGCGCTGACATAGAGATTTTAAGCTCCTTGCAATTGTGTCAATACTATACCGAAAGCGCTTGGCGATACTTCTCCGGCAATAAAAAAAAAGGGGTGAATACGTTATGCGATTCCACCCTCCAGGGGACTTCTATTCAAGTTATAAACTGACACTTACGCATATGGTTCCCAGTTTCTCATAGAAAAAATTGTCATCAGTATTTTTTCCCTACACATACTCAATTATTCATCATTCACATTGTAGAAGCGATATTTTCATTTTTTTTTCTCACATGACATATGGTTGAAATTCAGCGCCGTAATTGAGTTTAAAGTCAATTCGTAATCGATAGGGCGGAATATTCTAATTTCAATGCATGGAGAATAGGTATGTTTCGCTGCGATGACTCATTTCTACGCTGAAACTGCAAAGGAGAACATGGCATTGGATCGAACAGCAGTACGCATACATATGACAAACCTACGTGGTAAAAAAAATGTTAGAGAAACTCATGACCAAGTTCATACGTGTTGTAAACGGCAGCATGTATTCTGTGAATTTGAAAGCTTCCTTATTTGATAGATATCAGTGCGACGTTTATGCGAAAACAATTAATCAAACTCACAATTATTTGTTTCAGAGCAGTGTGGTTTATGCATGATAATAATATGATGATCCATACAAAACGACGACGAAACATCTGTGGGAACTCACAAGCGAGTATACTCAAATTTGTTACCTGATCTGAAATTTTGAAGAATAAAAAACGAAGTGGAATAATTGAAGTTTTCAACTATAATGCCATCGCATCGGGAATTTCTATGAATATGATGTGAATTCACTTGCAAGGTATGTTTTTCTTGATTTCTCAATTCTCATCTTCATTATTTCCTCTCGATTTTGACATTAATGAATGATACAATACCATAAATGCGGCTTTGTTTCATTCAAATTCACCATATAATGACTATTGTCTCAGTGAAACGAGAGCTGGACATCAATAGAACAGAGTAGACTGTTCATTAGTGAAATATTTTCGACTATTCTACTGATTTCATCAAATTCAGGCGGTGCTATACCCATGGGTATGACGTATAATATTTCTTCATTTCGAGCCAATAGAGTATCATAATCCTATCATCGTATTTTCGTGTATTTATTCAATTTAGCGCGTGTAATAAATGCTGGAATTGTCATGAGTCTATATCGAATTATCATGCGTGAGAATGGTGATAACAATTAAGTAATCACGTTATCTTTTGATTCACATTGAAGTGGCGATCAATATCCACACAAGATTCAAAGCACTCGCATACGTATAAACATAATTGACAGAAACTGTGGGTTTTACCATTATATCAGGAGCTCATAATAAAATGATGAACATGACAGGCGTCCGAATGTTTTTTCATTTCTGATCCCGAAGATTTTTCTCGAGATTTAGCGCTTCGCCCTTTTTAGAGAATAGAGTAATGGTTATTATTTGAAGAACTTCTTTTTTTTCGCCCATTCTTAAAGTGGAGCGATTCCAGAAATTTCAAGGCAATATATTGACCTCACATAGACACAAATGTTTCAAACCTGGCCATTGACATGAGGGGGGAAATTTGTATTGGAATTACTTGATTATTTTCAAACATGTTGCCCATTTCACAGAGGGAAAGAGCGCGAATTTTGATGATACGCTGCCACAGATATCTCCGCATTTGAAAATTTTACGGATATTCAAATGAACTTGCGCACTCTTTTATGAATAACAGATGGTAAAAACAACAGTGAGGAAATTTGTTTTCCTTCCAAATGGAATTGTAGTTTCACGATATATGTCCCGATTGAACACATTTGCCTGCCAAAAATTTTGTTGCGTCTCATTTTAGATCGACATGGCGGAATGTAAAGCATAGCTGGATCACTTGAACAACTAATGAGCCCAAATGAAAAAATGCAATGAGTTTTATTTTTAGATACCTACAAAAAATATAGTATATTGTGTAACGAGGGATGGAATAAGACATGTCACACGCTATTATTTTCCATATCATGTAATGAAACTGGGAGTTTCAATGCCTGGAAGACAGGTGAAACGAGACAATTTTGAACGAAAAGCGTATGTCTGTCAATTTACTCAATGGCTGAAATGACAATTGTGTAGCGATTCACAATAGACAGAAGCTGTTCTGACAGATCTAAAATAATTTCAACTTCATTCAGCGCGGAGAGACTCGATGATTTTTGCTCTAAAGAAGTCACATTGGTTTTAAAATGGTCTCGTTTCGACTGGCTAAACAGGCATTGAGACTCGCAGTTTCAATGCGGGTAACAAAAAAAAATATTGCAACAGTACGGAAAACATATGTATAAAATCATGTATGCAAAACATATCCTAAAACCTTCACACCGGTTCGTAATTGGGGAATGCAATAATAGAGATAAACAAACTCAGCTTTATATAAATATATATATAAATAAAAATAAAATAGAAGAAACGAAAATATTAAACACGCATTGTGTATGGAACCGTTCTGTTGGAAAATTGTCACCAGTGTTATTGTATTTATTTAAAAATTCAATGGAGCTCGCAAATTGGCTATAACCTTTTTTTGCGTAACAAATATATGGAGTTCATTATTTCGCTGTATGAAAATCCGTATTGCAATTATTTTCAAATGATTCCCAAATGATTGTACATATATAGTTTTGATTGAAAATTAGGTTTTCATATGCTAACTCAACAACAGTTCATTGTTCCACATTCGCGTGAACTCGAATTGTCTATTGTATCGACAATACTATGATGACATTGCACTGACATAAATTTGTGACGAATGGTCAAAAGGAGAAAGACACGGGAGAGGAATCGAAATAAGTATTTGCGTTGCAATAGGCTGTTCATGCCACAAATCTTCATCCGCAACCTTCTATAATTACATAAAACAGTGGAATTTCTAATCACATCAGTTGTGTTGTGATGATGTAGCTGCTTTCTCATATTGAACTGCCGAACGTAACACCACAGCGATACGAATTCGAAAAATCCTCCAACAATTACGAAATAACCGAGGATAATTGAGATTGCTTCAACTCATTAATAATCGAATCACACTATTCTATTTACAGCCCCTACTTAAAATTTGCCACAGAATCGTACGAAATTACAATAATTTTTTTTTATATTTGAAATCAGTTCAAGATTCACAAAATTGCGACATTCTGAAAACTAAATAGAATAATTATTGCCGCCTTCACACAACTTCTGTGTTATGATGCGTCTTTTTTTCTCAATTTTTGTTCCTTTGTTCTTAGATTTTCTTTAAAGCTAGACAGAGTGAGAATAATTTTTTTGGAAATATTATTTTCCTCACAGTATGTGATCAACGTAGTTACGGCATTCTGCGCATCAGAAATTGAGACCTTCGGTCCTACATTCACTGGAGTTATTTCTTCGTGATTCGAATTTTCTTGAACATTTTGTTCTTTACCACTAACGATGTCAACTATTTCTTGATCGCTCAAGCCGTCTTCAGGCTGAAGAGTTATAGACGAATTAAACCATAAACTAACATGACCGAATTCAATATCTTTATATTCATCAGATCGTTGAATAGCCTCATGGAATTGATACAATAGACAGGCCAATAGATCGTCTTCGCTGTCGTCAGTCTTCAGCGCCTGTTTAGCTATGTTGGTTGTCGCATTTTGATTATCAACAGCACCATAATCTCCCGGTGGCAGTAGCTAGAAAGAGAAAAGATATTAATCTGAATTACGAGTCTATGTAATATATCATTCGAAATGCCATCACTCACTATAATTAAACTGACTCACTGAATTCCACGATTTCCGAATAGACGTCATAGTAACTCGTTCCCAAGCTTGGGTGAACCATGGAATTACCTCTTTAACTCTGAGATTTTTCAGAGTCTGTCTCAATATCTCCCCACGATTCACAGCGTCGATAATGTGTGTCATTAAACTTCTTCGAAAATGCATTTTTAAGGTTTGAAGACAACTGTGATCAACGGACTGAATAAGGGAAATGGTATTAGGTGGAAAGAATCGAATGTTGATATTATTCCTAGATAACGTATGTAAACGGGTCGCACAATTGTCCATGAAAAGAACCGCTTTGTTTGGAAGGCCCTTAGCGTGCAAGAACTTCGTCACCTTTGGAACAAATTCAATACTAAACCATGCTTCAACAATAGGTGCACTCATCCATGCAGATTTTTGGCTTTTATAATAGACAGGATGTGACGACAAATTCCGTTTTCCTCGTAATTTCGGATCTTTACCTATGACAATGATTGGTAGTTTGAATGTGCCGGACACATTACTACAAACTACAACTGTTATTCTTTCGGCTTCTCGTTCAATGCTAACTGGATCATCTTCTGATTCAACAACTTGATTCATTTCCGGCAACATTTTATAATTAATGCTTGTCCGTTCGCAAATGAATATTTGGTCTAATAGTAATTCTTCAGCCTCTGCATAATTTTTAATTTCAGCTCTGTAAGCATCTATTGTATCTTTATCTGTTGGAGGCTTATCGCTGCATACTGTCAATGAACGGACATTGTGACGTTGCTGCCATCGTTGCAACCACCCATTACTTGCTTCAAAATTACCGTTTCCCTCAAGCATTGTATGAAAAGATTTTGCCTGTAATTGAATATACGTTCCAGGTGGGGGAACACCAGCAGCGCGCTTTTCAGTAAACCATATCCATGTTGCTTTGTCCACGAGATCATTAGATACACTTCGCATTCTTTTTTTTTGCTGTGTCATATTGCCTCGATGTTGATCCTCCCATTTCGACAGTTTGTCCTCATATCTTTGCCAATTTCGTACAGTTTTACATGTTACTTTGAGGTTATGTGCAACAGTACTTATTGACGCTCCATTTTTAAGTTCTTTCAAAGCAAGCAATTTGTCACTTAGCGTTACAGATTCAATTCTTTTCCTTTTATAAATATTATTATGGTACGACATTATTCCTGAAATATTTCAATGAAATGAATAACAAACTCAGAGTAGTTTCGTGTGTGGAAACAACCAAAACAATCCACACGACAATGCGTGTATATATATATATATATATATATATAGTCGAACCGGTCAAAGAGTTCCCTTCTCAGATCACGAGTTGACCCCAGTTCCTCCACTCTGATTCTCCCCCCACTTATCCATTCGCGCATGCGTGCTGATGGTTAGTGTATTCCTACGCGCGCGGTGAAACAGAGATCTATTCCAATTCAAATTGAAATAATAATACACTATCAATCACCACACATGGATTCTCTTTACTCTTGCTCAATGATGTTTGAAAACTGCCATTTTCACTATTACATGAATGATATGAACAAAAAGGTTTTCATTGAACTAGGTAACCGTTTATATCCATAGAAACACTCCAACAATTTCATAATTATCTATGCATACATATAAATGTACATACATATACACATATATATATATATATATATATATATATATATATATATATAATTACCTTTCGCACTGACATAATTTGAGAGAAGTGTAAAAAACCAGCATCACAACCTGCCACAACCCATCTGATAGTTCAAAACAATATCCCTTCCCCATTTTCCCAGTCACCACACCCTTGGTCCAATCCAATCGCTCGAATCTGCGCACCGTATTCAATGTTGAAGTTTGTCTCGATCATTCTCAGAAAAACAATTTATAGTTTTATTCCGTGAGAAAATGGAAAATTTGATCTATTTTAATAACATTATTGGGGAACATACTGTGATACTACAAAAATTCTGCATATTTCAATGAAATATGTTACCGATGAATGGTGAATTTCCTATGTTCATATCTCTGCCAAAGCTTGATGCAAATCAAGTTAACATTCCACTCCATTTTCGTGTTGATCGCTCAACTAATCGTCCTTGAAAACTTCGAAACCCCACATTAATCGTCATTTTGTGCATGAATGTCTTAAAACATGGCATACGAAATTACGCCAGTTCCATAAGATAGGAACACTCGATTTCATGTGTGAAGACATTAGTTTCATGTGCATTAAAATCTACCAGAACGAACAACATATCAGAACAGCACCGATGAATCAAAATCGAGCATTCAAACCCAATTGTATGATGAATTTTTGTCATGCAATTCGGCTCATCACTGAAACATTAATATATTAATTCGATTTATTTTATTTATGCCAATTTCCATATCGAAGCGATTCCTTCACCCAGTCGGTATCTCCATTCAACGTGGCTACTTATCAATAGAGCAATATGTATACAACGTCATAATCCCCCAATATAGCACAGACTGTTCCTCTTTATACTGATCTATACCACCTGAGCTACTACAACTGAGTGCGAAAAGCGTCTCCAGAATAATAATATCGTACAATAAAGTCATAATTTTCGACCAAACGTCGAAGGTGGATAAAAACTCACAACCAATATTACGAGGTAAACTGAAGTTTATGATGTCTCACTTGAATATCATGTTCTTATTGAATATAATTAAAACATTTGCCATTTCGAAATTTAGTTACTTCATGATGAAAATCAAATATTCCGGAATGTTTATATATGTTTCAACAGTAATAATGAAATATTCTTATATATTGTCATGTTACTTCACAGTGAGCAATCATGAGAGTAAATTAATTCAATGAAAAATCAGCCAAACCTTATGACCCAGAATTTTCGTTGGTTGACTAACATCGTCTCAGTTCTATATGTTCTGATGAATTTTTGATCATGACTGTACACATAAATACCTGGAGACTTGAAGCTTGCGAAGTAACCACCAGTAAACTCAACCATATACACAATTAATATTATTTCGCACAGTGAAATTTCGGTCAGTACTTTGGACACACTTTACCGCAACATAACACGTCATCAGCTTGTATGAACGTGCTTACAAACATTTATCAATATTTTTTGTAGGTAGTTTTCTGTAATATGCTTTATTGGCTCTTTAATATCTAATATGTGACAGGCGTATAATAGTGACGAGTTGTCAAGACAATGGATTTGTCATACCGCAATATTCGCGCTGAATTGTGCTAAATGTTTTCATTTACATATTTTGTGAAGGACTATTATCCGTACGGTATATATAAATATCGGCATTAAAATATTCTAACAATCACTGAGATATAATAAGACAGAAATGTTGAATTTCATTACCATGATTATTCAGCTATCGATCTCATTCTTTTGTTTTGTTTAAAAGATGACAAAATAACTATCATCTGAAACTACATGCGTTGCTTTTCTTTTGGTTGTTTCAGCTGATTAAAAAGTGCGGCAATGGCAGTGGAGGTGGGGATTTCATCAGACGATGATAGCCCAAAAATAAGATTCGTGAGATATCTATATATTGGTAAAGAGTATCCTGTTTATCATTCTGGAGCATGGCCAAATCAAAATCATTTTGTAATGGACCAATTACCATCTGTAGAGCAGTTGGCCGCAGACAAAGAAACCGAATTATTTCCAATCGAAAAAATAACACATGTAAGATAATATCCCTTCCAACGAAAGATAATAGTGAAGCAAACACGCGTAATTATTTGTTTGCGTTTTTCAGATACTCGAAACACAACATGTAGAGAGACCAGAAACTCTCATGTTCGCTCTTGCGGCTTGTGCTAGGCAAGAGAAAAGCATGAAATTGAGACAGGCAGCTTATATCTTCATAGCAGAAAAATGCAAAAATCCCGAACATTTTATGCTTTTCATCAGATTCACATCTCAATTGAGTCGACAATCAATAGTTCCGAAACATGGTTGGGGTCACGGTTTGCGTAATGCAGTGAACAGATGGTACCTATCACGAGATGCGATAAATTTAGCCGAAAATGTCACAAAATACAAAAGCCGACACGGATGGAAACACCGAGACATTGTGAAACTTTCACATCCAGTAACAAAAGGACTTGGACCAGATGTACAAGCAGTTTTTAAATACATAATGCATGGTCTAGATAAGACAAAATTAGAATTTGAAAATGAGACAAAAGCTTCAGAAGTGATACAGTTAATTGAACGTGTAGAAGATTTTCGTCAATGCGACAATGCTGTACGAGCTGCAGGACTTATCAGAACGTGGCGTTATACACTTGATCATTTGCATTCACACCTGATGAAGTCGTCTGAAGTTTGGGAAGCATTAATCGAAACAATGGATTTGCCCACTATCGTGAACAACCTCCAGAAGCTCCATAATCTTGGCCTATTAACTCCCAACAGTCAAACTGTTGAAAAATTACTTAGTGTCCTAACGGATAAAAGTCAAATTGTTAAATCGAAGATTCGCCCTGCAGTACTTCTGGTAGCAGTGAAAAATTACGAAGATCCAGATAAAATTCCAATATGTACGAAAAGAAAAGTAGCGCGGAAAAATAAACTTAAACATCGTCAACTTCCAATAGCTGATAAACGGATCGTAGATGCTTTATATTCGGCATTGAATGTATCATTCGCAAACGTTGAACCAACAGGGCTAAGATATTTGATAACAGTGAGTACAGATGGATGGCGAAAAAAACAGCCAACACAACAACCAATACCAGAAATTAATCAAACTTGGATTGTTGAAGCCGCATGTGTGGTGACATTGAGTCTGCTTCGTTCTGACGAAAAAATAACGATCTCAGCGTTCACCGCTGCTGATGGTCTCAATGCACGTCCAGTTTATATCGACAAAAATTCCACGTTCCCTGAAGCTGTGGAAAAGATGAAATTACGATCAGCAGCACCGCCTAATTTAGGTAAACCGATATTATGGGCAGCTCATCATCGCCGGAAGTTTGACGTTTTCATTAATGTTGTTGATAAAATGCGTGAAAAATATGATTTCACTGCAAGGGCCATGGATCTATATAAGAAGAAGATGAATCTTCAAAATACGAGGTAATTTTATCAGCATTTCTATAGTGTTTATGAATGTTAGGAGGGGAACTGGTGCAACATATGAAAATGTAATAATTTCGAAGAATTTATTGAACGTACAATACTTCGAGTAATTTAGCAAACTTTATCCAGTTTTCAGAAGGAATTATTTAGTTACAAAAGTAATGGTTGTCTAACTTAAATGTCGACTTCCACACTATTGTCGATTTTCTCAAATCTCAATAACTGTTGATGGTGTAATAGAAAAAAAATCGAATCCATATAAAATTTGTGTTTCTATTGGAAGTTCAAATTTGATAAAATTCCAATACATAGAACTGTATGATTGATTCGTTGCGACCTCGCAGACGGAATTTGTGATTGTCGTATGAGTGGGGGAAAATGGTACAAATTCTATACACTAACTGGAGATCGATTATTCGCCTGAAACAATCCTAATACACATAATTTTTTAGCTAGTTATTACACCAAGTTCCTGCTGTGAATATATTCGATTTTTGATTCAATTTTTTTGTGTAACCAAACTAGATTAGTCAACTGGATCGTTGGTTCAAACACGACTTATATGGAAGGTAAGCATGTTAGTGATGTCCTCACTGTCTGTGGATTCGATGCGCATACACCAAAAATCATCGAGGCGTTTGCTAAACATCAGTTTTAATCGACTTTCCAATAACAAAAAATTCTGGCAAAAAACAAATTTGCCCTCCGACATTCGAGACAACACTCATACCAGATAATAATTGACTACTCCAATCCGCTTATCGATTGAAAGAATTTGATATAACAAATGAATGTGTGACAACTACACAGATTCAAATAATTTTTTAATTTGCTATCGTAATGATACGAAATTTCTCCAAATCATTACGATTGTTCGTCAAGAAGAACAAACGTGAACAATAAAACATAATACATCTTTATGTTTAATAAGTAACTTCTCGACAATGAAACGACATTTCATCTGATGTCGAGTATATATCATCATGCATCGTTTCAATCAACTTTAGCATAAAAAACTGTATTATCTAACGATAATATTTACTGCATGCTCCTCACAATATTGTTAGGCTTAAAAGCTGCGCTGAGTTTTCGATCCGTAGTATACTTCCAACGGTATTTGAAAAAAATAGTGATATTTTACGCCTATAATGAAGAAATTCAATTGTGCTCTCATCTCTGGTACCTCTTTTATAAATGTTATTTCGTTATAACCATATTTTTTCACGAAAAAAGTGACGAATTCATGTACATATACACATATATATGTATATATGTGTATATATACAAATAAACAATCTGGGTGCGCAGCGATTAGAAAATATTTATTATTGCATAGATAGAATTACGCAAAATAATTTTAGTGTAAGAAAATTTTTGTATGCACTGAAAATTTAACTTGCACTTCGGCATTCGTTTGTCGGGTATTTCATTAGCTCATACACTGTGACGAAAAATGAAAAAAGAACAAAAAAATATTTTAGTTTGAAAGTACCATAAATTTGCGTTTTAGTGAATAAAGGGAAATAAAACGTACTACAAGAAAGAATAGAAAAAAAAGTTGAAAACTATCATCGGATACGTCTCTGGCTGGCGTTTAAGATTTTAAAACACTCATATCGAAAAGCGTCGAGGTTGTTAAACAAAAGAAAAAGAAAAATAAAATTTCTACCACTGTGATACGCATTCAGCCCCAAAGAGTTATAGACTTATTACATGAATTTAATTTATCTGTTATATCTCGATATTTGCCATATCCAAAGTGAAAAGGACAAATACTAATTAAAAATACTGATATTTAAATACTGTGATATGACAGTCGACGTTTGTTCATAATAGTAAAATGGTTTATAAGAAGATAAATTAAAAAAAAAAAAAATAAGATAAAATGAAATAGTGGCCAGGGACGACCGAGTTACAGATAACGCGCTGTTAAGTAATATAAATGGCGAACTCGAATTATATTTCAATTTTTTATATCATAGCGATGAATTTTCCAGTTCGACACATTTACAAATCGTTCTATGCTAAGCCGAATACACATTGAGTATCTAATGAGTGCAGAAATCGGGAAAAAAATACAAACACTAAACTGAGATAATTGACAATTTATGATCACTTTAATCTACTCATATTGTTATTTTTTCTTCGATTTATACGAAAAATTCAATTGGGTCCTCACTGTATGAACGCTTAGATTGGAAAGCTCCATTGCAGTTGAAATGATTGGAGAATAAACTTTCACATCGAGCAGATACATTTCTGAATCGAATTACGAATTAATTTATGGAATCTGTTGATGTACATTTCGGCTCATCTGGTAGATCGGGCTCATCCGTAAAAAAAGTAGTATTTCTCCATTTTGTTAATAGGAAAAGGCCTATTTTTACTGAATCCGAATATTGTTACTTGTTTCCGCTTGTTGAGTAAAAAGAAAGTGAAAAAAAAAAAAATATATATACAATAGCCGTAGGTTACTACTTCGATAATTATATTTAGGGAATAATAACGTATTAGGATGTAGTACATATTCAATATAGTTTAAAATGATTTGCTGCTGAACTTACAATGGTAAAAAAGATGCTCGACTGACAGAAAAGGTGAACAATAATTAAATCAATATTCGAACCAAATCTTTGGACCTGAGTTCATTTGGAATAATCATGAGCAAAGACTTCCTGGGCTCGGGATTCAAACGCCATTGAATGAAATCAATATATTTAATGTGTTCAATACTGATTAAAAGCAATATGCAAAATGAAGAGAAAAAGTGAGCAAAATTTTGGTTTCACTTATTCAAAATATGTCTCTAACTCAAATGTTTTTTTCGTCATACGATAGCCATAAAGTTGACAAAAATCCAGTACAATCTCCGAGCGATCAAATTACATCAATGTGAAACTTTCGCATATATATATGAATTTATTATTGTTAACATAAGCAATTAACATTACTTAAAATATACTTATATATATGGGTATAGCACGATGTTCTTTTAGCATTTAAGCAAACGAATTGACGATTTAAAAAAAAGAATCTTGCATGATAATAATGTTGAGTTACATATTATCTCGGGCGAAATTATTCCGTAAAAATATTCACATAATACTAAGAAAAAAACGAGAAGAAAAAAAATAAGTCGGGACTATCATGAGACGAGTATCTAAACATTTGTCAATTGTGTATTTTTTCAAACGTGATATTGAAACTTTCAAATAAGTTTACATACAGAAATGCCTATCTTTCGGCCTTACTTTTTTATACTAGAGAGAATTAATTAATGTGCAAGATAGTATAAAACCATTTTGGAAGCTGATGAGAATAAACAGTTTGTAATTCGTTTATCATCATCCAATAATTATATGAGAAATACAATTTATTAGCAATTCGGCCTACTTTCGATATGCATTAGCTGTTTCTCACGAATTCCTACTTGTAAGGCTGATTTGATAAACAATATATTTATTCGCGCACGCAAAAACAATATAAAAGCATAAAATTCTGTCCAGTGACATATATGAAATGAAGAATTATCTAAAAAATAAATTCGTTGTGATGTTATTTTTATACTGAAGCAATTCATTATTACGCGCATTATTCCATATAGCGAAATCTACTACTGAAATAATATTGGTGCTGTTATTGAAAAAACAAATAAAAAACAAATATACGATGGAATTAAATATTCGTTAGCGAAAAAAGGGGAAGAACAAATTGTGACCTCTCGTCCGATTACTTGAACTCCCAATGGTGTTTTCATAAAACTTTTCTTTTCATCGCCATCTCTTACCTATGTTAAATCATAATTCATTACAATAGATTCGAGCCCATTGCTCCTTCAATTATCACCCAAATTGTTATATTTTTTATTTGCTGTTTTCCAATTTTCATCTGTTGATGTCATTATAATGTAAAAACAAGAAAAAAGAAAAACGATGGATCATGGGAATATGTATTTTTGAATTGAAATTTTTATGTGTTATGTGCAAACTCAACCATTAAAAATAGTTTGTAATTTATCCAATTGTGACAATTTCAAGTTTCCGAATAAATTATGTTCAAAACCTATTTTTTTTTCTATTAATCTTCACGCAGAATCCTACCTACAACTTATCTCATTGTGATTAGCATTTTTCTCAATATTTGCCCATAAGTCGGAAATCTACCCGGATGCAAGAGTAAATCATTAACTTTGATCATTTTCAAGATTTGTTGATGTCTTAAAGTAAGAATACGTAGGAAGTAGAAAAGTGCATTCCCTACTCTATTTCATCATTCTTTTGCCATCAGCTATTGGTATACTTGGGGTTACAGCCAGAAATTAAAGTCGGTTTCACGTTCATCGTTCAAATCTACATGATACTTTTTGAGGAATTGCTTCATGAATGATGTACGTTCTTCTTGCTTTTCTTTCTGCTATGAATACTAATGAGACTGCCATTCCCAAAGATAGCCCAAAAAGACATCAATGAATACTCAAACACACACATTCTGAAAGAATTTCTAATAGTTACATCGTTTCATCGGAAAATACCAAATCATTTTTTTATATGCTTTCTTCTCGTTCGTTTTGATACAACTTCAATAAAATGTGTTGACGGAAAAGTAGGAAAGCTCAGGGATATATAAATACATTGTATGAATTCATTGAAAAAATGTTTATTGTTGTGATACTGATACGTGTCTCATTCATCCACGCATACAATACACATATTGTACACAGATACCATCTTTCACACTTTCATAACGTTTTGGTTCGCAAACAAAAATTCCGCGATATTGTAATAATTATCATACTTAATTAATTATAATGAATCATACAAAATAATTACTAATAAATAAATGAGACGAATGAATATCCGATTTGTTTAAGCATACTGTCGGTTTGAAAGACCCCGTCTCTAGGCCAAACCGTGAAATTTCATCAGGCATACACAAGTTATCAAATTATTTATGCGCCTAAGAAATATCTCGTACGGCAAGTGGCTTCGAAAGTAACGGGTGAGCATAATCGAAAAATGATTTGCATTACTTGTGTCAGTCTCGGAGCACTTGTCGAATTGGGAAGTTATTTTTTTCAATTTTAATTATTTCAGTCTGAGATACTAGTCGAACTGGTGATGAACTTTTTTTAATTAATTACAATATTTACAGTTCATCCTTGAGATCGTCCTCTTCACCACCAGTTGGTGGAACGCCACCGGCCGCACCTTGATAAAGTTTAGCAATAATTGGCTGAACAATATCTGTGAGTTCTTTCTTTTGTTTTTTGTATTCTTCAGGATCTGTATCTTGATTTTCCTCCAACCATTTAATTTTCTCATCAATTGCTGCCTCCATTTTTTCTTTGTCTTCGTCGCTAACCTTAGCACCAAGTTTTTCCTTGTCGCCAAGTTGATTCTTTAATGAATAAGCATATGATTCAAGTTCATTGCGTGATTCTACTCGTTCTTTGAGTTTTTTGTCCTCATCGGCAAATTTCTCAGCGTCCTTGATCATTCTCTCGATGTCATCAGGAGTAAGACGGTTCTGATCGTTAGTGATGACGATCTTTTCCCGATTACCAGTACCCTTATCTTCGGCTGACACTTGGAGAATGCCATTAGCATCAATTTCGAATGTTACTTCAATTTGTGGGATGCCTCTTGGTGCTGGTGGAATTCCAGTAAGATCGAATTTGCCGAGCAAGTGATTGTCTTTAGTCATTGGACGTTCACCTTCATAAACTTGAATTGTCACAGTGTGTTGATTATCGGATGCAGTAGAGAAAATTTGGGATTTCTTTGTCGGAATTACTGTGTTTCTGGGGATTAGTTTGGTCATAACGCCGCCAACAGTTTCAATACCCATGGTCAAAGGATTAACATCGAGGAGTACGATTGCGTCGGTATCTTGTTCCCCAGAGAGTACTCCAGCTTGAACTGCAGCACCATAAGCAACAGCTTCATCAGGATTGATGCCTCGTGATGGTTCCTTACCACCGAAAAATTCTTTAACTAATTGTTGTACTTTTGGAATTCTAGTTGATCCACCAACAAGGACTATTTCATCAACATCTTTTTTGCTCATATCAGCATCTTCAAGTACTTTTTGAACGGGTTTCATTGTACTCTGGAAAAGATCCATGTTTAATTCTTCAAATTTGGCTCTTGTCAAAGTTTCAGAGAAGTCCTCGCCTTCAAAGAATGATTCGATTTCAATCCTGACTTGATGACTGGCACTGAGTGCTCTCTTTGCTTTCTCAACTTCACGACGCAATTTTTGTACTGCACGGTTGTCTTTTCTGATATCTTTACCCTTCTTCTTCTTGTACAATTTGATGAAATGATCCATAACACGTTGATCGAAATCTTCACCACCCAAGTGAGTATCACCATTGGTTGCAACTACTTCGAATACACCGTTGTCAATGGTCAACAAACTCACATCAAAGGTACCACCACCAAGATCGAATACCAAGACATTTTTCTCTCCATCTTTTTTGTCCAATCCATAAGCAATAGCAGCTGCAGTCGGTTCGTTGATTATTCTCATGACAACAAGTCCGGAAATGGTACCAGCATCCTTTGTGGCTTGTCGTTGAGCATCATTGAAGTATGCAGGCACAGTGACCACAGCGTGAGTTACCTTCTTACCCAAATAAGCTTCCGCTGTTTCCTTCATCTTGCCGAGAACCATGGCTGAAATCTCTTCGGGTGCGAATGTCTTATCACCTTCTTTGGTGCTAACTCGGATGTGTGGTTTGCTGTTCTTCTCAATGACTTTGAATGGGAAGTATTTGGCATCATGTTGCACGGTTTTATCGGTCCAGTCACGGCCAATTAAACGTTTCGCATCAAAGACAGTGTTTTCTGGATTGGTAGTGAGCTGATTCTTTGCAGCATCACCGATCAAACGCTCTCCGTCAGCAGTGAATGCTACATAGGAGGGCGTGATACGGTTTCCTTGATCGTTCGCGATAATTTCAACTCTTCCATTTTTGTATACACCGACACTGTAAAACACAAATTTTTTTATTTATTAGAACTATATCGTTCTGAGTTTCGTTTTCTTGTTATCATATGGATATACTATTGAATGTGAAGCCAAATTACCATGAATAAGTTGTTCCCAAATCAATTCCAATGACTGTTCCAATGTCATCCTTTTCCTTACTGTCCTCTTTGGCTGTCGCAATAGCTGCAACCAGCCCTAATAACATTAGAGCTACTGTAACCTTCATCCTTGATTTATTATTTGAATACAATTTCTGAAACAAGAAAAATTACGTTGAGTCATCACATATTTCATTTGCTTTGTATGATGAAACGAACGATAAATATTCGCTTATGGGAATTTACTCAATTGTTAAAAAAAACTTATTTGTAAATCAATAGTTTATAATAAATATCGCCTTTGCGAGACTGGGGAAACTCATTGACCGTAAAACTAAAAACGGATGGAATACCGGGAAATAAAGCTCAAAAAGTTGTAGAGAAAATTAATGTGGTTCATGTGAAAGAGAAACAGTAGAGAATGATATGCAGAAATTGCAATAGACACCTAAATATTCGCGTACCGCTGCACAGCCATAAATATTCATAGAACCGTAATGCATTTTTTATAGAACGTCGATAGGG
The DNA here is from genome assembly GCA_030523045.1 of Meteorus cinctellus. Taxonomy (NCBI): domain Eukaryota; kingdom Metazoa; phylum Arthropoda; class Insecta; order Hymenoptera; family Braconidae; genus Meteorus; species Meteorus cinctellus. The sequence goes on along the minus strand of JAPYZF010000444.1, from coordinate 15,417 downwards.
AATTCAAACATACATATCAATATCAAATTAATGACATTAACATTTCGATAGAAATATTGATAATGCCCACAAACGAAGACCAATATTTTTCTAGCGTTAGTAAACACTGCACTTTGGAATGGAGTAATTTACGTAAATATAACAGTGCAGCCTACTCTTTACTCTGGAAATACTAACAGATCTAAATTCGCATATGGAGGAAAACCAAACCGCCTGCAAATTCACACTTTACTTCATCACGAACAAACTAAATTTACCCAACGCATAACATATCACTAAAAAGACATCTGAATTTTACGCCAACACCCACAATACCAACGCGAGATTCAATTAGATCATCGAACCAAATTCAATCAACCCTATCAATAAATTCTTCTTCTACCGCAATATATAACAATTCTCTTCGATTAAAAATTCATGAATCTGTGAATCATCTTCATTTCTATAGCAAAAAATCAATATATCTACAGACAATACTTTGCCGGCGTCATCAACATTCGTTGAATATTTAGAAAAAATTGCTTAATATTATATAAAATACTCAACTAGAAGAAGAAATCGTAATATATTATGATCTAAATTCTGATTGATAATTAGACTAAGAATAAATACATTTCCACCGAAGTTGATAAATTATTCCGTAAAAGGAGTTCCTAACGGGAATCAGACTCGAATACGTGGCACAGCTACATGTCAATTCGGTCGTACAAATTACGTGGAAATAATAAACTTCAATTACAGTTAATGGACACCGGAATGGAAAAATAAACTTGATATCTAATTGTTTATTCGGGATATTAATATTAATGAAAATAAATTATATTTACCACTTGAATAATTGGATAATATTTGAGCTTGAAGAAAAAATATTTCACACAGTGAAATAACCACGTTGAACTTGTTATACTACTCGTTTGGCGTTTTGTGAATAACTGACGATCGAAGTGCGACGGCAGCGGTATATTAACGGGACTAGAATCGTCGTGGCCAAACTGGATTGGCTGCTGATGAGGCTCACCAACAGAATACTCGTCTGTGATTCGTTGGTTTAATAACAGTTGGCTATGTCCTATTGGCCCACGTCTGAATATTCTGTATATCACGAAAACGGAAACTTCTAGGTCTTGCGTGATTGGTCCAACGCATCGATTTCACTCACAATCAACGTACCAACCTCGTAATCTTCAGAGTGATATGTTTCAACCGCGAACTTTCGAGAAATAACCAAATGCCCGACGTGTCTTTAATTTTTTCTTCTTTTTGCAAACAGAGATGTATGAATTTGGTAAACAGATAATAATATGAATTTAACAGAATTATTCATAGAATATCGAGATACGCATTTTTTTTCATTTTGTTTTAATGGATTGAAAGGAATAACAATTTTATAGAGATGATTAAATGGTGTGGGTGTTTTGGAATTTATTAACTATATTTAAGCATGAGAATATCAGTACGTGTGGACGCTGCGCATATGTTTGTGAATGGCATTCGAGTCAAGGGATTGCGCTATATATGTATATACAAAATTCCATCAACGATATTTTTCAAGGGCTCCGCATTTTTATCTGGATGTGCTAATATGAGGTTTAAAGAGTATAGTATACTATACTCTTATTTGAGGATGATTCACAATCGATTCAAATTAAAAGTTGCACACAACGTCTGAATGATTCAGAGTTGTTGCTCTCGAGAATTTAATGAGTTTATCTCCATGGATATCTGGCACAGTATCGCATTTATCCAATGAACAATAATGGTTTTGAATTTTTCCAATGATATGAGATGAAATTGTCCCTGAAGAATCGGGAAGCCAGAAAATAAACATTTTCGGCCACAAAATTCTGATATTTGGATATTCCGAATGAAAAAAATTGACGTATAACTTACGAAAGTACCATGCAATCTCCGTTTCAAAACAAAAAAGAAACAAACAAATAAAAATTGTATAGTCAGATTGATTTTCAAAGTATTTATTCATACTTTTGTTTTCAGTTCATGAACTGTTTCCCCAATAAACCACATCGATACTATCAAATTGATAGAAAAAAATCACAAACTCATCAAAGTGCATTTTGTCTGTTTGAACTTCAAATTCACGACAAAATATTGCAAAACTGGAATATTCTTGAGATATTCTTATACCACACCGTGCATTAAGTACAATATGAATTTTACTATTTGTGCGCTCTCATATATTTACACATAAATGCTTCATTGTACGAGGATTACTGTTTTCACAATGTGTGAAAAAATGTTTCAATATTTACTTTTTGGTTGCAACATATCCAGAATGAGAGGCGTAAAATATGTTATAATACAATCGGCACCTGCTCTCCTCATCGACCGTAAAATTTCATTCAATACATCTTTTAAATTAATTGCGCCATTTTGAGCGCCGTGATAAAGCATTGCATATTCTCCAGATACTTGATAAACAAACATAGGATACTCCGGATAAGAATCTTTTGTCTGACGAACGATATCAAGATATGCCAATCCTGGTTTGACCATCAACATATCAGCACCTTCCGCCACATCTCGAGCCTGAGTAAAGCATTCAATCATCATAATCTTTTTTCTCAATTTTTAAATTCCATGAACAATGATGACAATATCAATAGAGTATCAATTTACCGCAGCCCTTGCAGCTAAACCAGTACTTCCTGGTGGTAATTGGTAGCATGTCCGATCTCCAAATTTAGGTGCAGACTTAGAGGCATTTCTGAACGGCCCATAAAATCCGGATGCGAATTTCACAGCATAAGAGAGTACAGCGACACGATTACCCATTCCCTCTTCGATCAAAACCTCTTTTATCATTTTTATCCTGCCGTCCATCATGTCAGAAGGTGCAACAATCTGAGCTCCTAAATGCAGTGAAAAAAAATAAAATACAAAATTGAAAATAAAAATTACATTTAAATCGAACATTTGACTTTTATGCAGTTGAAAGTATTTCGACTTGTACAGTTTATATTATAATTATTGGCATTCTCGTAGATGGTGGTTACTGTGCTTATTGATAATCCAGACCTCCTATTCATCCAAGTATTTTACTGAATAATAACATTACAGCAGGATGAATGATAGTAGAACGACACTTCAATTCTGTGAATTGAATCTGCGGGAGAATATCTTGGGCGAAAGAATTAGATTTTGATGTTTTAAAGAAATATAAATGCAGAATTTGTGACCGCTTCGTGAACTCTATCAAGCCTATGTAATAAAATAAAGTATACGTCAGCGATTGGACTAAAAATACATCTAACAACGGAATGGATGAGGACTTTCTGATTCTAAATATACTCAGTTATTTACCTTAAGGGTTATTCCGTTCACTAAAGTTATTCGTAGAGATATTCACAGAATTTAGCATACAAAAATCGAATAATCGCCCGAGATAGAAGTCCCAATAATTGCCTAATGTGTTCATACTAGTGCAAGTGCACTAACTAGTCATTGCCATTAATAGTAGGTCATAAAATGTTCTGCTATTGCATTTTGAAAATTCTCCAGAATTGTTTGACGCTTCTATCTACTGATAAACTATTAAATTGAAAAAAATTGTTGATGGAATTATTGGAATCCGAAGGGATGAGATGATCGTGAAGTGTACAACTTTCGTGAGAAATGCAGACGACGAAGCCGACTTCGATACCTAATGCAACCAATTATGACTTAAACCAATTTTCTTACAATTTCTGCTGTACGTTAAACATATTGAAATGCGTACGCAAGTGCGAGAAAGGTGTAAGCTTCCACCACATCTTCAATAAACAATGAATTTCGTATATTTCAGAAACATTCATTGCACTTTTTCTCCTAAAGAACTTTCTCAAAAATTACGAGAGTCTCAAGAAATTATGATGAACTTCTTCCAACGAGAATGACAACAATTTTTATATACCATCCAAGTATTGTATCTAACCTGCTTTGGCATATGATTTTGCAATTTGTGCAATTCTCTCGATACTTGCTTTATTATTCAATGTACCATCTTCATTGAGAATACCACAATGACCATGAGTTGTATATGGACACAAACATACATCGCATGCTATTACCAAGTCTGGAAACCATTTTCGTAAAAGTGGCACAGCATTAATTATTGGATTATTTTGGCTATCTGCATTTTTGCCCACTGGATCCTGTTGAAAAATATGAACTATTTAGTTTCCAATAAGAAATATATCCTGGCGAATTCACATTAACTCAAATTGGATTAAATTTTAATAATATCGTATGTCATGATTTTCGGGTAAAAGCTCACCCTGGAAATAGAGATAATTCTCAATAACACTAATTGCAATTTACTCAGTTTGAATTAAATTTTCATTCACCGTTCATGAAATAACAAACACGTGAGTAAACACTCGATAGTTACTAGAACTTGGAAAAAAAGTTCTAGTACGAGTTATTAAAACTACCATCAAATTATAGTCATACATGGACGAAAATTTCTTAATTTTGACGCCACCCATTTGATTTTTCTCTAAACTAATAACTCTCTGACATCCATAGTGATAATGTATTAGAGAATTCAAAGTGCATACTTTCGAGTCGTCGTTCACTATTCCGAATAGCAAAACCGATTGAAGTCCCTTCGCAATGAGAGGTTGCAAAGTTTTCTTTAATTCGTTTATTCCATACCTATAAATTCCTGGCATGCTAACGATTTCCTCTTTAGCATCAGGTTTGTCCCTGAAAAGAGATATTTGTTTTCGCTGATGATTAAGACTTTCAATAGTTAGATATTATCGTTATTTTTAGATCCTCAAATACATTCGGATGTGAATGCTCTCAAAATGCCCAATATTCCTAGATTTGAACCAATCTATACAATATTGTACTTTTTCATTTCCCTCATGTATATTTTATGCTACACACGTTTTGATATTTGTCTTCCTCAAGAGTCAAAACAGTTTTGAATTATGAGTTCTCAATGTATTTTCTTTGTTTGTTATTATTTTTGAAAGTATAAACGCATCTGTTGAATCAACTCACTTATGACGATAGCAAACGATTATATACTCATCGTTTGTTATTCCAATTTGAGAATGATAAGTACACCCGAGTGAATTGTTGTTGTGACATGAACAGAGCGATAAATGCCTCAACAAGCCTGATCCGAACAGCCATACATATTCGTATTGGTAAATCTAAAGTACTCTATTCTCCTAATTAATTCGCAATTGGAAAAATAGCAACTATCATGAGAAGCACAAATATCTCAAAATTTAATGAAACAATAATACTCCACTCAATTAATTTTGATACCCAAATAGTGAAATAATAAAAATGTCCATTCGAAATATTTCTTAAATATAAATACATCTTTTCCCCCTTGTTATGCTACTGCACAATGATTGTTTTATGTCACAGGATCGTAATTGAACATTGTTCCAACTATTCTGATGGACTGCATGTTTCATCCACAGATTCTGACGAGGATTATAATAAAATTGAAAATCTCTTTTGCTTCACTTAGCGGAAATAACTTTCTTTGCTAGTACCAAAAGTAAAAACAATGACAATATTAAACTATTCATCTGTTTAGTAAAAATTAATCTGTCAAGAAAAGCATACAGACTGGTTAACATATCTTTCGTCCACACAATCACTTGTGGTTAAAGAAAATAATAGTTAAGTTTTTGAGTGATACAGTGGTAGCTATTCATACTGTATCAATATATACCTGTATGAACTAAACTAACCTAAATGAGATAACACAAATTACTCACAAGATAAAAATTGGATACATTAGATTATTGACAGTAATTTCAACATTTCTTGATTGCCATTGTCGCAATAGTGGATGAAATATACCACTATGAAGTATGTGCTTCATTTCCATATTATTTGCAATATTTTTCTCGTTGACTCTTTCAATTGTCTGCAAGTCTGCCACGTAATGAATTATTTGGCTATTGAGTTCTCCAAAATTTACAAGGACCACCGCCACGTGTGTTCCTGTAGTAGTAATGGTTATGTAAATGAAGATGTCAACACAAAATTGCCGCCAAATTTGATTTTTAGAACAATAAAAAGTTCGGATTATTTGACAATGATCAGAATTGTTACATAAATTAATTGTACAAAGGAATTGAACAAATGTTCATTGTCATCATGACGAGCTATATTTCACTCGTATCATTATGATTCAAAATTGCTTTATCTGCTTAATGATGTTGAGTTATTAGCCAATGGAGTGTATGATATAGTCAAAAATATAAAATACTTCCGAATAGTAAAAAAGATTGATCACGAAAAGATATATTTGAACTCTTTACTCATTCTCCTCACGAAACTTGGGATCGCGAGGAAAAATTCAGTGAATAATAGGTCGATAATTTTTATTTGTAATCAAATAAATTGAAAAGTGTGTAAACTTGATTTATAATATATTTTAGTTTTATCAGATGGTGGCGTCACCTAGAACTTCTTTCCATCAGTTTACTCATTCAAATTTGGATCAAATTTATTTGAGGAATAATTAGAATTGCGAATGTATTCGAGAAATGTTTCCGGGATGGGCAGAATAAATTTTCCGGCATGATTTGTTATGTATCTACATAATAACGAAATTTCTTATAGTGACGACGCATAATTTTCGTTTGTTTAAAAATGCCAATGAAAATATCCCATCAAAACTTGAGGGATAGTCAAATCGTCTCGAGCAAAAGAGAATCTGAGAATGATCGATATTCTAACCCTCTAAATAAGAATCCGCCCGATGGATATGCGAAATAAAGAATGAACATAATTACATAAAATATTTACTCATTCTTGTACATATATATCTCTTTATTTGTTACAAACAATTCTATATTACACATTCTTCATATAAGAATAAATATCTGTATATATGCTCAACATATATTTGATTCATAATCAAATGTTATATGATATAAAATTTCAATATAAAAAATCTTTGTCAACTATTCATCGTTATATTCACTGGTTGTGGTATTATTGATCAATAAAACACGATAAATCAGACTTCTTTAGTTATGTTGCAATGACTAAGTGACAATTTCATATTATGCATCACTCACTGCATGAACTTCCGCACTTATTTCAGACACCAATTGCTCAGCTACAATAGATACTCCTGATTGTCTTCTCTCAGTATTGACAACTATTGCGTCTGTGAGATCAAATAAGTGAAATGAATATTATTGTATTATTCAGTTTAATAGTGTGAGAAATCTGGTAAAGCAAATCTTTCTTGTTTCACCTGCACACATTGGTTCACAAGGAATCCCATTGAATTTGTTACGTAACTCGGTCATATTTGAACTCAGTAAAGTTGGAGAAAATATCCAATATCCAACAGCACTTCCAGCTACTATGGCAATGAAGATGTAAACATTGTATGTCATTACAGCGAGCATGAAAAAGTATCCGAGTGTGGTGTGAGCTGAATAGTGTGCTACTTCGAGAATCCAGTGATAGATTTCTCGCCTTTAAATACAAATATCATCATTTTCTACCAAATATAAAATTGCATTGATACATCGAAAGGTCAGCATTTAAAAAATGTCTGGAAATTGCTGATGGTCTGGGTTTTGGAATTAAAATATGTTCGACCAACTATCACTTATCAAATACTCTTTCATCGTAATAATGTAACAGACATTCGGAAGTCAAACCTGTAAATTACTGCTATGCTGTTTTCATCAGGACATTGATAAATAGCGGGAGAACAATTATTTAAAAGCAAAGAATATCATAATTAGATAGAATGGGATTTCATAAGATGTGTTACGTCACAGAATATATTATCACATACTTACTCGGAAAATTCTATAAACTCAGTGACAAAATTTTGATAATACTCAGCAATATATTTCCATAAATTTTCCAAAAAGACTGACCCCATAAAAAAAGGAGAAATAAGAATAATTACCAATTGGCGCAAGAAAAATTGGGCAGATTCGGTACTAACTGATACAATAAAGAAGAACTCTCTACATTATCAGAAGTTACTCTAGTTAACGATACTTTAGTTCTCCTATGTAGTTTTAGCTGCAGTGTTTTCATAGCTTCGTAAATGATCGCCAATGCCACAAGACCTAGACAGGTCGCAGTAAATGCGCCGATTGTTGCCACATTGTATCCAGGGAACAGAAACGATCCCAAATCCGTGCCAGACCAGAACCACATGTGCATCTACATTTAGAGAGAAAAATCAGGAATATGTTACATATCCATGAATAAAAAAAATAAACTAGTCATATTTGAAGTAAATCAACAATGAATTCATGAGGATTGTTCATACTCACCATGACAATTACTCGTACTTGATTGGCAAAACGGGGTTGGAAAGTATGCAATTCGCACAGTCAGATGATAACAATGTTGATAATAACAAACACTTTCTGAATCATCGTACAGGAAAATGAACCTAGCACTAACTCACTCTTTTTAGTACTACATAAATTTATCCATCATTTATTTACAATCGGAAAATATGTAAATGACGGGAAACATTTACAACTATTCTTGGTAAGACAGCATATAAACTTCTTCCTAATCTTCTAAAAATTAACTCGGATTGGTTTAAATTGGGAGACAATGATCACACCAACTCGGGCCATAGTTTTATGAACTATATCCCGTATCTCTATAACCTTTGAAACATATGGCTGGACTTTTGTGATTACAATATTTGAACTGATGCTACGAATAAACACTCGATTTATATCTTACAGTAGCGTCCATGGTGTTATCAAAACGTAAATCATCGATACTCTTTCTCATTCGATAAATATTTTTGTAATACGATAAGAATTGACAACAAACACTTTGACGTTGCCGCCATTTTCTCATATAGTTACTGTCCAAACAAATGTGTATATGAGGTATATGTACGTATGTACCATATACAATAAAACTGCAGAAGAACAGTGAAATTGCTTATTGTAAGGAATAGGGTAATCCACAAAATGGAGTCACATCTGGCCAATACCATCGTAGTTACTGTATTTCGCTTGTGATTGGTCAATTGTCTATATCAATGCGTCACTCTTCCTCTTCATTCTGTAACATACTCTGGAGTTCTATCGGTAAAGTAGAAATACAACTGTGATCAAACTAAAGTTTGAAAATTCGTTCATATAATAATTCTTTTCATATGGAAGCGAATGATACCAATTATACTCCCGAAAAAAATTAGGTGGTATATTTTGCAAGATTATCAAGAAGTTTTCATCAATATAATTCCAATCTAGTACTACCATGACTAACATAAAGTTATAGCACTTAACTAATCATTTCCAAATTTTCTTTGTTTTTAAACTCTTATTATTCATTTATAAATAATAGAGAGCTGAATTGCATATGCATAGAAGATATTCACCTCATACGCGAATGATTGAATGGAAAATAATTTATCTTGAGTAGGGTTTCCACCTGAAAAGTCAAATGAAATAAATCAGACGAAAAAGTCTAAAAGCACCGAGAGATGGCGGGAGTATAGCGCGCTGCGGTAGCGCCCTCTCGATCCGTGTGAACGAGCGAGCGTGGCTAATCGAGGCACCGAAGGTAAGCCGTGCGGGCTGTTTATTTTTGGTTTTTCGTTTAGACAACGCGCTCCCACAACGGTTTTTATACGAGTAATGCGTTTCCTGGGTGCGTACCGTCCTGAACCGTACCCGAAGTGGGTCTGACGAAGGCAGCGATGACCACGGAAACGTAGGTGAAAACTCGAACATGGGGCAACGGCTCGCGGCCATCGGGCATCTTGTGTTTGGCCAAGTGCCTACTCCCCATAAAAAAAAAAACGAAAACGAAAGAAAAAGAGAAAAAAAAGCCTTTTCCTGTTTGTAAACTCACTTTTCCTAGCCGCCAACAAAGCTTTATATCCATGAGTTAAAATTCGCTTATAAGTTTCGTCAATTATTGCATTAATCATAAAAAAATATTCACGTGCGTTTTATACCTCTTCGGTTTTCTTCTCATTCGTGTTCTCCGCCGCCAACGGGACTCTGCGCCCTCAGTCTTCTGTTTCTCTCTATCTTACTCCCTCTTATAACTTTATCTGTTTCTAACAGATATCCTCTTCCCCTGGTGTCCCCCTCGTTCACACGCATTAAAGGAATTACCTCGTTATTCAGTTTATATTTGGAAAAAAACTTGGTAATAAAGAATTGAACCGGCGTCTCGTGGTACAGGCCCATTCTAAACTACTTGAACTTCCTGCTTCAATACGAGATAACAATAAATAACATTCGCTCATACACGTACCCACTAACGTAATATATATACACGTATTTGAAGTGATTTATTGGAAAATGCTGTATAGAAGTTAGTACTCGTTTCTTATTTTTTCGAAATTTGTGTATCAGAAAGATGAGCAGCTCGGAAGAGGTGTCCTGGATCTCGTGGTTCTGTGGCTTGAGGGGCAATGAGTTCTTCTGCGAGGTAACTTCCAAAGTCATAATCGTAAATTTCGAGGTTATCCACATTCATTAATTCTTTTTTCTCAATTTCATGTTCTAGGTCGACGAGGACTACATCCAAGACAAATTCAATCTAACTGGATTGAATGAACAAGTACCACATTATCGTCAGGCATTAGACATGATTTTAGATTTGGAACCTGGTAATATTCATCATTTCTAACTTTTCTCCACTCTGGCGGATTTCCATTCACTAAAATTCGATTCAAATATTGTTGTTAATTAGAGTTAGTCGTACAAACATTAGTTTTGATATCTGAACGACAAATCTCATAATTTATCATCTCGGTTCTTGTCTTCATTCGAAGATATTTGACACAAGTTTACGGCTCAAACACAGATACTGAAATTTCTTCTTTTCCATGAGAAATTTCGAATAGAATTTTTAGACCATGTTCACATCGAGTGAGTTGATGGTGTCAGTAATTTATTATGGAGCCTTCTAATAATTAAACGTAAAGTAACATTTTTGTCGATGAAAACGCGTTATAATTTGTAAATTTGCTCACCTTTTATCGTAAATTCCCATCAAATGATTCACTTTAATGATAAGTGAATCTTAATCCGTCAGGGCAACACTCACTTCGAAATTCTCTACTGTAATTAAATCGACATTGAGCAATGCAGACTAATAATATAATTGAAACGAAATAGATGATGACTTGGATGACAATCCTAATCAATCGGATTTGATTGAGCAAGCTGCTGAGATGTTATATGGCCTTATCCACGCTCGTTACATCTTGACCAATCGTGGAATCGCTCAAATGATTGAGAAATACCAAGCTGGTGATTTTGGATATTGTCCACGCGTTTATTGTGAATCCCAGCAAATGCTACCACTTGGTTTGAGTGATGTACCGGGTGAAGCCATGGTTAAGAGTTACTGTCCAAAATGCATGGATGTTTATACACCGAAAAGTTCGAGACATCATCACAATGATGGAGCGTACTTTGGTACCGGCTTCCCTCACATGCTGTTCATGGTCCACCCAGAATATCGACCTAAACGCGCTACGAATCAATTTGTACCAAGGTATATCTTTATCTGCAATTTATCTCCTACAATCTGGTTAATCCTTTGAACAGCGACGGTAAATCTAGAGTGACATCTTTTTTAATTGATTTTCTTCTTCTACGGTTCAATAATTGAATAAGTAAATGCTGTTTGTTACGAAAATTTATATTGCGAGTGAAATAGAAGGGATAAACCTGAGATTTTGTATAATTCCAGGATGAAAAATTAAAATTAATAGCATTTAGGGGGTTAATCGATCGTTTGTAAAAGAAGCCCGCACCATACTCGCATTGAAACGGCTGACTAACTAACGTATGTCTCTTTCTTATTTCAAATTCCAGATTATATGGCTTCAAAATTCACCCTTTAGCCTATCAAATGCAGCAACAATCGGCAGCAACATTCAAAGCACCATTGCGCACTCTCTTCAATAATGGAAAGCGTTAAAAATAACAATTAGCTCAAGAATCGATCATGAGAGCAAACAAATAAAGGAAATAGCCCAGACATGAAAAATATGAATCCGAGAATGTAGCGAGTCATTTTCCAGATGACGAAAATGCAAGTGATCATTGCACACTCTCGTTTCCCGATCTTACTATTTCGAATAAAATATTATTTTTTATATATGTATCTCTTTCTCTCTATCTATCTCTATCTCTTTCTCGCTCTTTCTCTTTTACTCCTTCATCATGCGTAGATTTTTTGGACACGCAATTGATATTTTGATCGGGAGAGTCAATTCAATCGTCTTTCATCCATATTGAATTCCGTTTCAATGGTCATATTATCAATGTCATGTATTGTTTAAACGCTTTTTTTTTTCTCCGGGTTTCGCTGCAATAGTAACGACGAACGAGGAAAAAAAATATGAAGATGTATGAAGAATATGAGACAGTCCATAAATTTCTTTAGTATATATCAGAAAGAAAGAAAATATCCGGATTTTATTCTATTTTTCACGTAGATAGAGACGTTTTGGTTCTCTTTCAACTATAGGAAATTTTTCTCATGAGTGCGAGAAAATGGAAAACGTCGTCACCCGTCTGTGTGTGTACTTTTTCTTTTTTTTTAATTTTTCAAAAATGAACGTTGACAACTTTAAAATAAGAGAAAAAAAAGATAAATGAACGTTCGACGGGTGGGTGACAAGAAAATAGGATAATTTTATTAGTATCTAGGACGGATTATGTGAGTGAATGATTATACAAATAGATGTGGAAAATGGGTGAATGAATGAAAATATGGAATTGTATCGACGTTGAAATCCATATTTGAGAAATTTTCTTTGTTCTTAGCGGATGTTAGCAAAATGATTAATGTAAAAACAACAGTGAACCGAATATAGGAAGGAGTCGTTTAATTACACCTGTTTGATAAGCATAACTTAATTTAATCCAATGAAATACCTAGTAAACATACAAACAAAAAATGAAGATGAAGAACAATATGTGAAATTTCACTGATAGTAATACGATATTAACACATTTATCAAATTGTATTATTGCAGATAAATTATATATTAATTACAGAATACATTGCTGATCAGTTTTCTCGTCTCAAGAATTTATGCATTCATAATATAGGTTCATTATTCATAACCATGATTTTTATCTCTTTCTTCAACTTCTAAGTTCTTATCAATTTCTACATGGGAACGATTTTGATGTGAGAACAAATGAGCAATGGATATATACATATAATTATACGACAATATATCGGTTTTTGTCTTAAACAAGAATTCGCAAACTTTTTTTTATATGGCAATTAATATTGACTAGAAAAGTTTGAATATTGTAAATTAACATTTCAAATCATGAAAAAAATATTTCAACAAGAATGAAAAAAAAAAGAGAAGAAATAATAGATGTTTATCATATAATTTTTTTAACCTAACAACTTTAAATGTTAGATTTGTTATAACAATGACAAGGATTGAGTGTAGTGAAACGGTCGTCGTCGGTTCATTCATTTTTTTTTGTTTTCTGGATAAACGTTCGTTATTATAGTTCTTGAAAAATGATAAAGTAATATGATGAATATGATATCAAAAAGAAACATAAATTAAGTTATCGTTTCATTGTGAACTGTAGACAAATTTTATGGATATTTCTCTACACCAAAAAAAATTTAGAGTCAATGGCCGTATACGACCCGAACATTTATCTTATTCATATACGGCATGTTAATCGTGAATCTCCCTGATTCTTCGTGTTCATATCATGAGTTTCATCTCCAAGCCGTTGACATTGATTTTAAATTCACTCTGCCTCATCTTTTTGTTCTTACGAAATTTATGAAAAAGTTTCAGTCTCTTCATCCGCGATGAACTTGCGCGCGTCTATTCAAACACATTACAAAATGGCGCTTGAATACGGAAATTTGGAGAGATGTTATCGCTGCACGTGTTTTGTTTGGACCGATGATCGCCATGTTTCGCGAATTCCCGTTAGCAACATTGCTGATAATACTTATTGATTATCACCATTCCGAGCAAACGATTATTCTTCCATTGTGATTCGATTTCAAGGAATCGAATTTCGATATTTTTTTCATTACAGTTTTTCACGCTCGACTTTCTAATCAATCGATAAATCTCTTATGTTCGCCTCACCCTCAACATCTAATGAAACACTGAGTTTTTGTGCGACCAATGAACGAACATGTTTGGAATTCGAATGGAAATACAGAAGACGGGAAACCGGTGGACGAAGATACACGTTTAAGTGACCACAACAAAGAAAGTGTTATACTGTGCCAGTATAGTGACAGTAATAGACTACATAAATTATGGTAAAAAGTGGATGAAAGTATTGTGGTTGAATTACAATGGACAGGGAGTATCTGAAATCATACGAATTCAAGTTGCGATTTCCGTTGCGCTTTTTGTGTTTGAAACTGGAACATATGACAGGTGTGAAAATAATGCATCGCTGTGAATGAGAGGCATTGGATGGCAATCAATTCATTTCTCATCATTACATTCGCACTAATAATCTACATGTAATATTGCGATTAATTGTCAAATTGTCATTATTTTCATTAATTATTATAATTTACATAGTTAGTCGCATTATTTACTAGTGTACGTTGGCGATGGACTGCAATACTTGCTATGCTTATTAAATGATGAAAGCAGGACCGACGGCCCAATGAGATCAGCGACATATGGAGGAAGTGAACTTTCATGATGTGCGTTCAGTGTGAAAATAGACACTTTTTACTGTGCGCTGTGCGGAAACGAACTCACAACCTCGATATAGCGATTTTTTGTTACGCCCACTCGGCTACCTGAATGTCAATATAATCATGAAGTTTCATAAGAATTAGATCAAACCTTCTTGTGTGTTTTTGTTTTTGATTTTGAAAACTCAAGTGACAAGAACTGACTTGTAATATAAAAATATATGCTTGTGAAAGAAAATTTCTACACAAAAAATTTATATATAATCTCTTTAATTGCTTGATAATTTGTTTTCTATTCACAATTATTAATCTGCAATTTCTGAGCATTTTTAATGATTATTTTGTTGCATTGACTATAAGAAATGAAAATAAATTTCACACGCAATTTATATTTTTGCACTGAAAGGACATGAATAGAACACTTTTTTCTCCATAGATCGAAAGTTTTTTAAATATAATTGTGAAATAATATTCACTCCATAAATTGTATTATTTGATTATACACGTATTTACTTCTTTAGATGGTACATACGTACACATAATTTGAATAAAATTTGAAATAACCGTCGTCTTATCATTGGAAGCGCGCCTGCGCCATATGAGTGTTGTGCATGAAGATTTAGCCAATCAGAAATAGTTGATTGACGTAAAAAGGGGTTGCTATTAGACTCCCCACATTTCAAAATGTCACTATGACGAAGATACAAACTTCGATGTGTAACTCGTCGGATTTGTTAAAATTAATTG